>JAQFYZ010002325.1:0-17592 GCA_034695085.1 Cylindroiulus punctatus
GAAGGCTTTAGAATAGCCGAAACGTTGTGCCAAAAGCGGTATTATTTGACTGAGAAAAATGGAATAAAGTTTTAAATAGCAGTTGACTACTTTTTTATGAGATTAAGGGGAATATGTTAACAAAGCAAATTGACGTTGGAATAAATATTAGTTTATATGGTGCTTTGATTTCAGAATGAAATGATAGCCTTTTTGCTGGAATTTAATGTGCATAGATTGCGATCGTTAATGTATTACTGGATTCAGCCCAGCTTAACTTCAGAACTAAAGTTAAATTTCATTTATTTAAAAAATTTAGTAGATAGTGTACATCTATTTCCTAAACTGTAGTAAATACTGTACTATATTGTATGTTCACACCTTTATCAATCAGATAAAACCGAGTTTCAGTGTTGAAAAGGAACAGTTCCCATAATCTTGACTAAGTGATGGCCTCTTTCAGTGTTCTGGATAATTTGTTATAAAAAATAATTGGGTCAAGTTATATAACTTGAGAAGAGGGTTTTATTTCAGGGTAGGTTTTTTGTGTACAAATTAATCTGTCAGTTTTTTTCAGGGCCCATTGTAATGGTTGAACAAGAATCGTGGAGCCTTCTGGGAATATTAAATGCAGGCACAATAGTTTCACTTTAATGATGATTTCTTTAATTCACTTTTTAATTTATTTTTTACAAACTCTTGAGAAAACCTCAGCATTACTGTTTGGTAAAACGCCAGGGTTATCCCAGACCTGAAAAACGTAGAATTGTCGGGGAAGTTGTAAAAGACTGGAATGTCGTAAAAAATAACTTTAATTTGTGAAGATCAGGGAATTTTAAGAAATCGGTACGGTACCGAATACAGTTTACTGTTTCACACAAATTGATGAACAGAAAAATCTAGAGATGACGAGCGCTTTTTTGGAAGAAATTAATGACAAAACTGACATATAAACAAAAACGAACCTAAATTTGTCTAAATATCCAATCCTAATAAAATAGGTTGTATCTTCTGTTTAATATCATAAGCAGTAAATATAGTATTTCTTACATTAGCATACCGGTGCACCATACTTTTGCATTTTTAGTAGCCTGGTTGGTTAGGGAAATTTTTTCAACTGTGTAAATTCAAAAAAGTTGAAAATGTCATCTCTGGGAAACGGTTATCCCTTTTAACAAATATCCAATCTGTTTGGTGAAACTAATGTCGGAAAAATCTGGCCCATTGTGCAGCATGTGTTAACGAGACAGTATCGTTAAAAAATAACACAACCATAATGCTGGGAGATATCACCCAAACTATTGATGGACTTGTATAAGGTCCTTGGTTTGCACCCAAAGTTGCAAACAATCGGTAATTCTTTCAGACATTTTGCCAAGCACAGTATGAAAATGCCCCAACAAATGCATTTCATATGATTGAAGTTCACATGCAGAGGTACAAATATAGGGTTTATCGAGTTCTCCCATCTATATACTGTATGTGGTGAACTGTTGGTGCACGGCAAAGGTAATAATTTGAGGAAAACTCACCATTCAGTTGAGGCCAAACACAATGGGGTTACGATAGAATTACAGCCATAAATTGACTTAATACGTCATAAAGTCGAATTCGCGATATTATTCGGTAGATAACGACACTTTTGTATCCTAATTGTCGAGCAGAATAGGGATAATAACGATGGCACTCGTTTCGATTGTCACTCGAGAATGCGAAAGTTTTCGTTGTAAAGGTTTTAAGTTAGCACCACTTTTCCACTCCACGTTGGCTGGCTCCTCCAGCCATGGTCATGAAAAGTCGCATTTGTATTCCGCCAACAAAACAAGTCTCTCCAGTTGGAAGATTAATGGACTTTTAAAAGGTGAAAGGCAAAAGAGATGAAATCAGTTTTCAAATCAGGGAACCTGAAAGTAAAAAACAAGGGGGAGAATGCGCCCAAATTAACTACAGGTACCTATACCTCTGCCAGTTGGTTCCCTTGCTCTTGCTCGGATGGTACACGAGAAAAAGTCGAGTCAGGTATTTTGATTAAACTCGCTCAGGACCATGGCTAATTCGCCATTGTTAACTACAGGTTGCCAGAAGATTGCGATTCCCCCACTATGGAAAATATGAAAGTCGTGGCCAGTTACCGAAAATCTCCTAAACTAACAATAAATGAGGACGCCTTTTGGGGACATAAAAAAGGATTGGTCAATGAAATGGCGGCTATCTGGAAGATTGTAAGCCGATTGCACGCATAATATTCCGCCAAATTGAGGCATTGTTACTCCTAATCTCCCCCGAGATACTCGAGGGAAAATTTGCTTATATGGAATTCGGAAATCGGCACAAACGATAGGCTTGGCTTGGTCTTCATTGCATGGAGTGAAATCTTCAAATGCAAAAAAAGTCTGCCGTCTGGTGAATGTTTGGTCCTCATCACCACTAGTTTGATATAATAATATGTTAATATCCCTACTTCGGAAACGCATCCAACATTTTCATTCAATAAAATGTAGACATCTTGTTATTACATGTATAATGTATCAACCGTAGTTATATTTGCTTTATCTATCGTTTTGGAAACATGATGACTCTTGTGTAATAAACCTGTACTTTGTTTGATAATATGAAAAATCCTATAAAAGATAAATTTGTAGGGGAATTATATATATTCTTATACAGCAGTAGATGTATGTTATAGTAACTTGGCAGAGTGAAATGTACTTGCTATAGCATCATTTGAGTCATTTCAACAAATACATGTACATGTACATTTGCAGTGAGTTTGTGTTACTAAATATCAAGCACCATTGTTTATATTGTTCTAAATACTATACATAACAGGTATTTCTTTTGGTTATTTGTTGTTTCAATTCATGGTTTGTCAATTTACATTTGCATCGTTCATTAAATCACTTCCACATCCAGATACAGTCTGGTATGCGTGCGCTGAATATGCACAATGTCCTGACATCATCGCATTCCTTAATTTTTGGCGAAAATGCATGCAACAATTAACAAGATCACTGTAGACTGATCTGTGCATATATTGTACTTATAGTTCAAGATTTCCTTCGGGGTAACTTCTTTAGATATCATTTTATTACTCTTCAAACCTGACTGATCGGTTTTATCTAGACTGCTTCAGTATGTTAATGGTGCAGATATCAGGACTTTCAAATTACCCTTTTTCACGCCATGGCGATGTTGATTCTAAATAAATAAACAAGCGAAGCGTGTAATGGCCGGATACATCGTGCCGGGAAGATTGTTAATTTTCTTAGAAGAAGAATTTCAAGACATAAAAGCATCTCTAATGAATGCATATCCAGCAAGCAAAAATGCGAGAGTAGGCCTACTGGCATAACAGCCAATTGGAATTGTGTCTTGACCCTGTATTGCATGTTAACGCTAAAATGAAATATGACGCCAATTAAGTTTTATTGGTCTAGTTTTTTTAATTTTCAAAGCTTGTGTGCCGAAGATGCGTTTGAGGTGAATAAATATGGGTCTTTATGGTCAGCTCTGAATTAGCACCTACCAACAAACGAAACCACCTTGGCAATTGGAGTCATTACATGTACTTATGGTTTCTTCGGCTAAATCTATGACTTTCTTTAAGCACACCCATAGAACCATTCCCAAGCATTGTTTTTTTCAAAATTTGAAATGTTCTTCGACTAAACAAGATGGCTGATATTGGGTGTTTTGTTGTGGGGCTTGTGATAGATTTGAGATGGTTGATAACTCTTATTGCAATCAGTCACGATTATCTTCTCCAATTTAGAAGGTGCAGGCGAAAGGGCAACTGAGTATAAATTTTAAGCGAAAATGGGAAAGCAACGCTGACCTTCTTGATAATTACACCTAAGTAATTAGGCTCATTGTCACCGCGGCGTGCAGGTGCGATTTTAATCTTCTGTGAGTTTTCATTGTTATGTTGAAGGTGCCGACAGAATGGTTTTGAAAATGTTGTGTTGACCACCAAAAGAGAAGTGATTGCGTGATAATTTTTTTTAAAGGAAAGCTTTTTCTTTGTAAGTTAATGTCTACAAACAATGTTTCTTAATTTCAAGATTAGTGTTTTCACAGTGCTATATTTCTGTATGTATTTGGCGATGCAAATGCCAAAATGGTTGATTTGAAAAACACTATTTGATCACACTGTGTCCAATAGATCCAACGTTGCCCGCTATGAGGAATGTAGAAAAAACCCTAAAAAGTGCTGGTTATTGTGAGTAATTACAATACCAAATTGCAAATACTTGTAATGGTAAGCAAACTGGTCCATCCGTTGTTGGTAGATAACGGCGCTGCGCGCCGAAGCATTTAGCCCATATGCATTTTGTAAAAGCAATAGGGGGCGCCCCTTACTTCATTAATCATGACTAATGTACCATTGTATGCCCCTTGTTATTGATTCAGGCGATATCATCCCACCCCCTCCCCATCATTAGTGGTTACCACGTCGAACGAATGGGATATGATGGATTGGAGAATATATTTAATTTTGCGATGTAAAATATGACCAAGGTGATGGTTTTACTTTGAAAAGATGCATTCATATGCGGTTAAGTAATTGCTTCTCAACTGGCATTCCATAACGCATGATCAAAAAAAAAGTAATCAATTACAATGGAGCAAGAACTCGTTTTGCATTTACGTTTGTGAAATTTGGATTGAATGCCCTCTGCTGATATGATATCGCTACAGGAAAACTAATTATTTTCAATAAGAATTCATGATGAAAGCATTCTTTTTCTGTATCGGGGTTTGGCACGATTTTCCATATTACAATGTCCCTAATAATGTTATTATAACCGTGTTGTGTTATTTTTTGAAAAACATGTTCATTGAAAACGTGACTTACATTGAGATCTTCTACACATTTATGATATCAAAGATTGCATAATTTGGTAAGAGCACACACTCATTGACTGCGTTACCTGTCATTTGGTCATGACAGGCTAGTTATCGATAAAAATATTTTGAATAACTTATTGCTATTTTTGTGTTTTGGGCGAAACATTCAAATAAAAATAAGCAATCATTGAAATATGATAGTGAATTACGACATGTGCCTTAATCATTTTATACAATATAAGTAAATTTCAACGATAATTGAAGAAAACTGACTGATATTATCAGTATTTTTTTTTAAATATTTTTTTGTTTAGCAAAAAATGAAAATGCTCATGTAACTTTATCGATAATTTGAGAATGCACTTCTTTGGCTAGTCATTATAATGAATTTTCAGATGAATGAAAGTACTACTCATTCAAAAATATGCAAATTTAACATATAATACATAAACATAAACAAAAGATGTCTTAAAACATTTCGACTGAAGTTGATAAATTTCGTTTAGCGATTCTCTAAAATTTACATAAAAAACTAGAGAATTACTAACCGGTTGCTAAAAGATCAAATGGAAAATCAAAGTTGTGAATCTTTTCAAAAACTTTGTACAGAAAATGTCCAGAATAATTTGCTGCAGCGATTTCTTATGCGACTTTAGCAATATTCTCAATTTAAAACAAAACATGTCAGAGCTTTGTCTGCAGATATTTTTGCGCATATTTATGCATACATGTAAACTGGAAAAACATCTCCATAAAACGTGTGAAGAAAAACTCTCCCAAACTCCACAGGATTTTCTTCAGAATTCTGTTTCAGATATTGTGACATGGGTTACAAACATGAGTCAATTGGATTTCGCAGATTTCAGCAGTACAAATTATTGGTAACTACACCGCAAGTCGAATAGTTCCAGCGCAATAGGAAGCCGTTACATTTTGATGACTCTTTCATTAATAGGGCGAAATCAGGAAAGAAGTTTTAATTGAATTGTACTCGTAGTTGATGCGCTGCAGCTGTCTCAGTTTTGCTGCGCATTCAAATGTGTTAAATGCATGCAAATGCCTAACAAGATGCTAGATAATATTAAGTGCTGATGGCGTCAATTACCTGCTAAGAGGGAATCCTATAGCGCGATATCATCTGCATTGTGCACACATCTAGTATGATTAAAAGTGGACGTGAGTTGCTGGTGTCTTTTTATCCAGTTGAACGTCCTTAGATCCTAGGTGGTCCACATTCTGGCCCTGTTCCCTCGGAATGCTGTATCTTGGGTTGTACATTTTCGTTTTTCCTTACGGACATCTCCTAGCACTCGACCTACCGACCTCTCCTCACCCTCAACAATGCAGCCTGTCAAACAGGTACACTACCTGTGCACTGAGAGTGCATGGATATATCCACCCTCGGAGTGCACCCTCTCAACCTGCTTGCTCGACAGGCAAAACACTGGTGGGAGAGTCAAGACACCAAACTCGTAAACACGTCCTCGTCTTCACCGCCTGAAGACAATTCTTTTTGGCAGTCTTTGCTTATTTCGTCTTTCTGATACTTTGCATTGGAGACGCTGGATGATTACGACTGAATCCGAAATCTCATGGTCTTCATTTTTCTGGAAATCTCACTAGGCCTACAAGTGTTGTGTTCCTCCCACATGCTCACTGTACATTATACTTTGGGCTTTTCAGTGCATCAGGTTTGAAAAGTAGTGCAAAAGTGGCGCGTGCCCACCCTTGTTTATGACGTAGGTGGAGCCGAGTTCTGGTTTTGGATTGGTTAGACCAGTTCAATAAAATGCTATTGATTTTTTGGGCCTCATCCTCCTTTTCTCCTGCCCTTCAAACTGGTCCATGCATGCACACGCTTGTCACTCGGTTACCTGTGCTTGTAAAATGCGCTCATTATTCCTGCGCAATCGATTACAGTAGGCCTATTTGTGTAGCGCATGTTTATGGTCCAATAAATGAAAGGAGCACTAATTAGAAGCCAGCACATTGTCCCGCGCCGCAAAATGGACAGAGGAGCAATGACTCAGTTTTTGGAAAAGCTAACAAACCAGATAATTTCACTTAATTGAAAAAAGTAGTGTGCATAGAAATAGTGGCTGGCTCTCTCCCCCGTGGCGTGCATGTGTACCTTCGTTTGCTGCAATAACTTACGCAGACATGTCACAATATTTTAGGCCAATATGTTATTTATGAATAAATTTACATTATTTATAAAGGGTTTCGGTGTGGTAGAATACGAGCTCGTATAATATGCGTTGTAGCAAATACAAGCTCGTAGTAGAGGGAATCATCAAGTCTTACCATAAGTCATACAATAATTAATTTTTTTTTTAAACTTAAGTTACAAGGACAAAAATTGGAGAAAGAAAATGTAGGACAACTCCAAAGGTTTTTATTTCTTGCATTTCGTTCACCAGGAGTGCCAGAAGGCGGCGCTGCAATCGCTAGAATCGAAGATGTCGTCAATGCAGAGGAAGGATCAATGTACATGCACATGGTATAATTTGTTCTGGTATACTTTGTCATGATATTCTACCAAAATCATCAACCAGTTTTAACCGCAATGTCAAAAGAACATTGAATTAAAAAGAGATTGCACTGTCCAGAGGCCCTGCACTGTCACATTCGCAGTTTGTTCACATGATTGCAGTGCAGTGGCCATCTTGAGCGCCATTTTTGATTACAGCGCCGTCTGCTGGACTTCCTGCGAGCTAAATTCATGAAATAAAAAACACATTAACTCTGCATTTCTGTGACAAGAAACGTGAGATTGGATATTTTTTTAACATTGGAAAATTGTTTTCATTTGCAACGCTGCAGTTGTTTTAGCAGACCTAATATTTGGAACAAATTACATTCTAAAGTTTAAAATACATTTGCAATATAGTTAGCAAATAGTTTCTATTCATAGAAGAACCACGCACATCATGAAATTAATGTTCCAGGAGAGCGTTGCATGAAAGCAGCTTTTAAAATGTGCGTTTCTTCAACAAACACGTATTCATCAACGACCATGTATTCACATCACACTCAAATGCGAAACATTATACAGGAATTTAGAGATGAATATAGTGAAGATGTTGGATGAATTGCTCCTTTCATTCCGTGGTTTTAATGTCGCACGATTCCAAACTGGTCATTAATTATTTGGTTTGGGTGTCCACTGGAACAACTCTTCAGGTGTCCAGAAAGTGTGTCGTTCATTTCTAAATGTCGTATGTGTGTTTATTTTGAAGGACGTTTACTTGGGCTTTTCAACCCTACCTCTCCTGCTCACCCATCCCTCCCTGTCCTGTTATTAATGAGAAATTTCTGGAACATTTGACCCTCAGAATTGATCGTTTTTTATTCAACCGTTTGTCTTCCAATTTCATTGAACATGCATGACCATTTGCTCGTGCAGTCGGGGGTCAGTTTGCTAAGTTAAAAAAAACAAATACCTGTTACCTACATGGCTATGCCATTCGATGTCAAACACTAAATCGGTAAAACTGCGGACAAGCCAGCTTGTTTTGTACATGCAGAGGGCGGCGCTAATGCAGATTACCGAAGCTGATGTATATCCTACAGGAACATATGCGGTTATTAAGTTTTGTACACTGACTGCATGCCTTCAAATGCCTGTAGTCATAGTGTCTAAGTTTTTTCTTTCCAAAATAAAAAAATAAAAAATGACATTTGCAAGGAATGGAAGGGGATTAAAAAGCCTTTGACAACTCGTTTCCACATGTCCCGGAACATTGCTGTTGACATTGTGTGATGCATATTATCCGGTTTCTTCTTGAAAATAATGTTTCGTTTTTTACGAATTCAAAATCATTATGTTAATAAATAAATTAAGAAACTTAGGGTGGACATCTGAATTGTAAAGCATGAGTTACACGACGTGTCATTTGTTAATTAAAGCAATAATGGTTTAATTATCCATGGAAAGGACTATACATGTAGTAAATCAGCAGTAGTAAAACAATAGACTTTGTTATGCAAAAAATCCGCATTTATTGAAAAACTGATTGTTTAGTGAATAAATACAGAATAAAAAGTTCATATGACATACAGTGTGATACTTGATTTAACAATGTTTAACATGTTATGTGTTTTATGGTGAAATAGAACAATTCTGTGTTTGTATGCACTGGGAAACTATATATGGTTTTCCATTTACTATGGCAAGTCCTCTCAGTTTTCCAAATTCAAATAAATTGTTGAAATTTAAAAGTTTTAAAATAATTATTCAAACTTTTATTTTAATTTTCTGATCTTGTATGGAACGTTGTAAAATGCGATGTCCTCCAAGGATGTCGATGTCTCCGTGAATGTAGAATTTTAAGAGCCTTTGAATTTAAAATAATTTGATGTCATTTTTTACATTTTAACAGACCGTTTAAACAGATCTTGCAAAAAAAATCCCAACTGCATTCTATATTGCTATATGTTGGTTTTATGCTTGCATTCATCAGTGTTTTAAAACATTTACATGTAATTTCATAGTGGCAGTTTTAAATTTAACCTGACTAACACGTCCGCATATCGGCAACTTGAATTTCATCTACAGCAGATACAAATTATTACCCTAATAAATTAACCCACAGTTATTTAAACAAAAATAATAACTTGCCTCCAGTTACTTTGCGTGCGTGTGGTAAGGAAATTATCACAATCTAGATGTGATGGCCAGTTGCCATTTTTTGCAAGCCAGCCAACCTCTTAAAATCTTGACGATGGAACACCATCTAATTTTTTGCATAAATGTTAAGCATTATATTACTATATAACAAGATTTAACAGTTTCCATTATTCTTGTTTTATGCAAGACAAGAAGTCAACATTTACTTGTATGACCACTTGTATGCGTTGGATTCTGCTTTGGATTCCCACGACATACAGTAATGTAAGCAAAGGTCCAACTGCAGCACAAATTTCATTAATGCTGTTGTTTATTAATTACTGTATTATGTCGACGTCCTATAAATGCATGCGTTTGTTTTAGTTGGTTGCCCGCTGGTGATGGTATCCCATTTCCACGGTTAATTGCTATTTAATTAGCCACCAGGGAACTTTGGGGGAAATACTAACATTGCAAAAAAGCACTTTTTCGACAATATCGAACGTACATGCCTCTGTAATTAATTTTTCATAACTAGGATTTTAGTAACTATACTGGTCATGTACATTGACATAATGTAAGTCATGTAAGCTGTGGGCTTTTAGTCGATAAAAAGGTGAGGAAATACTTTGTATGGTACAAACTTATGTTTCTGGGTAATGTACAGCGTAATGTCATTAGGGAGTTTGTGCAGCTTGCGAAATTTAATTAAAAGAAATTAATATTAAACAGAAATACTCTATAAAAGTATTTTCCGTTAAAGCTGATTTCTTCTAATTTTCCCCTGTTTGTTTTATTTACAGATGATGCTATATAGACATGAAACACATCAATACTAATGTTACCAGAATTTTTTAAATTCAAACCATGCGTGCAGTTCTGGTAAATAATTGTTGAAATGAGGCTTTGAAGAAGGTAAGAAATTGTATCGGTGCTTCCCGCTTGGTGGCAGCACGAAACGACCGAACCCGAAATGCAAAGGCTGGAACATCAACATCATCATGTTACGACTGTGAGGTTATTGATATCATAGCGTGGATATGAACTGATTTTGAATCCAGGTACACGATTGTGATGCATAAAATGATGTTGCTTGTCCGGTGAATCGTAGCCTAATGGTATGTACGTGTATATGTTTTTGAAGGCACGTTCAAGTGTGTTGATATACAGTACATACCGTTTCTTATACATTTTATTTTCAGTCGTGGTGGGCATGTCTTATTGGATTGGTTGCAGTACTGTATTACTATGACTATTTATCTCTCCTATTCACTATTGGAGGCTACTTGAGTGCAGTTTTGCTGGGATTGACAGTTGGCATCTACGCAGCGTTATTTACTGGTGGCAAGCATGTTTCTAAACTTGTAGTGGAAAAACCAGCTTGCAAGGCACTGCAGGAGCTTCTGGTATTTACTGTTTTACAATAAAAGTACATTCAATGATATAGGGCACTGTGATACTCGTTAGCCTTTAGTGTTTACCTGTTTGAATGATCAACTTATATTCGCATCTGGTGAGACATTATAGCTGCATCAATATTCCGAAGTTGTCAATATTACCATATTGGCATCTGTGCATAGATTCTATAATCTTTACATAAGTATTTATTGAATAAATGTTTGAACTATATTTATCCTGCTTGTCATTTCAGAACATCACGCAGACCAAAGCTAGTCAGACACTAACATCAAAGCCACAACATTCTCCTATTTTCACAAGGAATATTGACATTGCCATTGATGAAGTATTGGAATTTACCCTTCGCGATTTTATTCTTTCCTGGCTGCAAAAACTAATTAGTGAGCATAAGGTCATCACTGAGGGCATAAAGTAAGTAAAGACTTATCTGGAATATCCTTACATTTTAAGGATTTATTCATCTAGGCTATAAATTAGTTTGTGCGTTGATATTTAGATTATAAAATCCTTTAAACTAACATCCTAATCAAATGAATGTTGAATTTTTGTTATTTTGCTATTTTTATGCTATTTTGGATTCTAAACAACTAAATTAGAAATTGTACGAAAATGTCAGTTACCTTTATTAGTTACCGTAATTCCACCAATATAAACGATGATTCATTATAGTATACAAGTTTTGCAAGCTTATACAATGTGTGTTCATCATATCCACTTGCATAATCTTTTCAGAGACGACATACATTTTTCGCTCCAAAGTCTAAAAGATAGGCTAAGTAAGATAGATGAAGTCAAATTAATTA
This sequence comes from Cylindroiulus punctatus, assembly GCA_034695085.1. Lineage (NCBI taxonomy): Eukaryota > Metazoa > Arthropoda > Diplopoda > Julida > Julidae > Cylindroiulus > Cylindroiulus punctatus. The sequence goes on from JAQFYZ010002325.1 coordinate 11,659, forward strand.
CTCAAGATGTTGCTATTAAACTTTGTCAGCATTACCAGCGCATACGCCAAGCTTCTTGCAGGTAACAATTGCATTCATTTTAATGATTATTAATTACAAGACATTTTAGGAAATAACCAGCAGAATTTGCATGCATGAAAGTAATTCTCAGTTTCCTGGTGCTTGCCTTTGCACTTATTTTAATTGATTTTCAGCAATGGCAAAGATAAAAAGACAACATTTCTTTTAAAACCATATCTGGCTAGTGAGGAAAAAGAACTAGAATTTCTTCGCAAGTTTTCGGAGGTTGTGATTATCCTTTTAGCGCCAAAGTCATATGCCCAAAGTATTCCTGTTCGTCATTTGCTCCGTGAAGTGTTGACATGTTCAGGTATGTACGTTTGCGCCAAGTAAATTATCCGTTACAATCTAAGAACATTGTCTCTTGCTATGTGTTTACCTATTTTATTGCTTGTTTCAGTGCTGTATCCCACCATAAACCTCTTGTGTGATCCTGACTATATCAACCAGAAACTGCTCAGTTATCTTCAGTATCGTCAAGAAGTGTTTGAAAAGCATAAAAGAACATATACTTATGCAAAAACCTATGAAGGGTTTATTAAAATGATTCATGAATGTACAGATACAGAACAACTGCAGCATGTAAGGTTGGTAAACATGAACATTTAAAGTTTTGTGTAAGATTGCTTTAGTAATATCCAAGTGTAAAGTGTTATATAAAATGAAATTGTTCAAATATGACAGATATAACATCATGTCAGAAATTATAAAGGCAACCACGATGAACAATTTAAAAAAATCTAAAGGAATCGATGTTGGTGGGTTATGAAAACTATTATAATTTGTTTTGCAAACTACACCTTTATTCATACATGGAATTTATTTACAGAAAAAGAGTTTATTTCACAAGGGAATGCAAAAGGAGATCTTCTGCAAGCGAGAAACTTGCACCGTTACATTAAACAAGCAAGTTGATTTCAGTATTATGTATTCCATTGCATGACACCTCTTATGTCCAGCAGTAAAACTACCCGTTTAACTGTGGCCATTTAACTTTTGATACTTTCCGAAGATCGAAATTAATACTATTTTAGGAGACAAAATTGGCTGATTCTTATCAGTTTGGAAGTTTGTTTTGAAATAAATAGTTCCAAGGATTTCCAAACTGATGAGAAGCAGTCAATTTTGTCTCCTAAAATTGTATCAATTTCGATCTTCGGAAAGTATCGAAAGTTAAACGGGTAGTTTTACTGCTGGACTTAAGAACACTTCTTATTTTAATACATTTAGTTGACTTTTGCAAAATCAATTTGTGAGAAGCGACTTAAAAGTTTAGGCGGTACGGACTATTTAATGCATTATTGTCAATTCAACGGAGGTTCTACAGATGCTTCAGTCGATATTCAATCACGTCCTGTCTACAAGGTATGCACCATCTGTATATGTATTTTATACTACATGTTCAGCTGCTCGTTTTTATCATCATTGATGCATTAATATTCACTATACAAGTTCATCAAACCATGCTTGCTAATTGCAGGTTTTGCCCTATGTGGTTTTAATGGCTAGTGATTTTGCACGAAGCTTTTTTATCAAATTTCTGTCAAGAGTGGATTGCCAGTTCTTATTAGAGTAAGAGATATTTCAGCTTTCTTTTGTATTCGTTTTACCAATGAGTTAACTGATTATTTAAGGCTCTGTTTCTTTTACATAGATTTTATATTGCTGTTGAAGAATTGAAATTTTGTGACAAAGTAATTTAGAAATCTTTTGCAACAACTAAATACTGGTAATACTCTTTGTTCCTATATTTTGATTTATAAAAATTTGGATTTTTCAGACAAAATTGCACCAGTTGGCGAGTGAGGTCTTTCAAGTATACATTACTTATGTTAGTGCAGTTGTTAAAATTGATAGAAGCATTCTCAAAGGGATGGAAGCATTCCTCATAGGTAACAAGGTAATCAAAATGCTCATGTGAAAATTGTTGTACAGATTAGTTATTAAATTTTTGCAGGCTATCCTCATTTGCATTAAAGATGTCGTTTTATGTGTTTCATGAAGTAAATGTCAATTTGCGGCATTATCATTTTTAACTGCATTTTAGGGCCCAGAGGCATTTTATGAAGCCAAAGATGAAGTGTACAAATTTTTAGAGGAGCGGCACTACCCAAGTTTTATTGTAAGTGATCTTTATCACACGATGATGCAGGAAGCTGATAGAATCGGCGTTGATTTTTGCCAAGGAAGCATCGGAAGTGGTATATCTAAATTGAGATTATATGCGCTTTCAGCTTAATTGGCCGAGCTGCTGTCATCAATCAATTGCTGTTTTTTTTATTACAGATGAAACAGATGTCCTCGATAGTGTTGACCCTAATTCCCAATCAGGCGCAATTTTACCTTTGTCTGATCATTCCTCCGTAGCCAAATTTAAGTTGGAACAATTGGATGACAAACTCACCAATAAGATGCAAGCTTCTGAAGCGATGAAAACTTCGCAAATGGCTGATGATAAAGTAATTTTATTTTTGTTTTGTTATTATGATCATTTTCTAGCTTAATTTGGTAGCCTTTAATCCATAGTCTAATTGTGAAATTTAAAATAGATTCTTAAAATGTTGGAGAAAGAAATCGAGGGGATGAAAGATGAAAAACGTCAGTTAATACTTCACATTGAAAGGACAAATTCTTGGGCAGAGAACCTTGGAAAATGGAAAGTGTCAGTAGTTGGCGTTGAGGTGACCTTAAATCCAGTAGTTGACGACATTTATTCAAAATGAATAAGTTTTGTATTTTCATTTTGGTTTCCTTTAAATTTCCAAATTCAGATGGCTGAAGATCAGGATAACAAAACATTTCCACTCTTCTTGCTCTTTGTTCATTTTAATGGAGATAACAGATCATTGAGTGAGGAAGAGGAGGATGATGAATATGAGGAAGAAGTCCCTATTCATAGCTGGGTCGTGAAAAGAAGGGTGAATGACTTCATGGAGTTAGCTCAAAAGCTTGCACAGGTGCATATTAAATTATTATAACATTTAAATATTTATATTAAGTGAAATAAATTTGCCATACAGTGATTGTTATATTTTATGTTCGTAGTATAGTTCAGTTTTCTAATACATTTATTTCCTAAATCTTGAAGAAATTTTTTATGTATTTTAGATAGGAACGTGGGTTAAAAGTGTGGCACTTCCAAGAGAAAACAAACTTCGTGGAAAAGGAACTGAAAATCCATTCCTTGACAAGGCTAGCGAAATGCTCCAAAAATTTCTTGATGTGCGTGCAGTGATTGATTACTGAAATAGTTTGGGCCAATTATGGAAACATATTTTGCCCAGTTATCGAAAAATATCTGCAGATACATGTACTGTTGTTTCAGAAATTATTGTGTAGGCAAAATATGTCGTTTACCTAAATGGTAGAATGATTGCAAAGTGGGTTTTTTCAGTTCGATGTTGACTTTTTGCAATATTTCGATAATTAACTAAACAATTTAGCATTTAAAAACAATATCAGTACCATTGCAAAGTACATCATTCCCTAAATCGAAAATATCTGCAAAGATTTTTAGACTTTATTAGTTAAGAATATAAAATGAAAAGGATAATTGATAAATGTCTTTTTTCATATTAGATGGTCTTGCAAGATGAAACCATGAACAAAAGTGAAGCCCTTTATGGATTCTTGAGCCCAAGTCCAGAACATTTAAAGCAGTTCATTCCATCGCCAAAAAAATCGAAGTTTTTCTTTTCAACACTTTTTAAAAGGCACCCCAGTTTGAGCTATATGCATTGAGAACACATGCAGTAGTAGTTTTCCTAACCTAAATTCTCGTTGCTCGTTATTTTTCAGCAACCAAAGTAGTGGCCAGGGTGATGGTAGTGACGATGATGAGCTGTTGTTTTTTGATGAACTTGATAGGTAATTAATTTGCAGTGTTAAAACTTACATTTGTATGTAACTTCTAAATGAATCTTATTTTCTGCTGATTCTTAGTTCCCTTAAAGATGATCGTATCGCGGAACCTTTATATAACCTAATGGGCGAAATATTTGAGATGCGGAGCGTCTTTATGCTTTTACGAAGAACCTTGATCTCATTCGTACAAATTACATTCGGTCGAACAATTAACAGGTAACACATTTTTATGTTGAAATGCACACTTGATTTATTTGATGTGTTTGCTTCATCTTTTGCATTTTATGTCATATACTAGCATTGATGCTCATCAACCATCTAATATTGCATATGCATTCCCCTTTCGTTCTATTTTTTGAAAAGGCAGCTGAGGGAAACCTTGTCGTGGTTGTTCTCTGAATCTATGGTGGTTTATTACATTCACTTATTTCGAGATTCCATGTGGCCTCAAGGTAAAATATATTCTCCTGTGGCGCCCCGGAGCGATGAGGATAAACTCCAGACGAGATACCGTGCCAAAGATCAACTTCTCAACAGCATTCCAGGTCAATTAACATAATCTGTGGTTATATTTAATCCAGAACTTGTCGTCTATTGCAGTTATTGGCGTACATGACTACAACAATTCGCTTTTTTAGAAATCCTGAGCAATCTGTTAGGCCAGCAAAATGCTAAAAAAGGTGCCAGGAAGGTGTTTGAGTCTTTGCAAGATGCCAGGTTAAACAAGCAAATTGTATATGTATGTATTGATTACGGATTCATTTGTTTTCTTTCAAAGTGTACCAGCAAACTGACTTTCTTGTTTGATTTTCAGGAGTTGCTGGAAATGTTAATTTTGGAACTGTTTCCAGATGTTAAGAGCAAATGATGCCAGTAGTTTAAACTTGTCAAAGAAGGTAAGGTCAACACGTTTTACATTGCAGGAAATCGTTTAAAATTTACTTGTTGATCACGTCATGTTCGTTTATTTGACTACCAAACTGTATATTGTCGATATATCAACTGTGTATAAATTAAAGTTTTATCTTTTAATTATTATTTGACGTATGCCACTTCGATCATTAAATATTCACGGTGTACGTTCCTAGTTGTTGAATTAATTGGCATTGCCAGTGACATACTTAGACTGTTTTTTTGTTTAAATGTGGTTTGCATAAATGCTTGGTGAAATACTAATGAAATATGTATGGGGTTTGAAGGATTTTCTTTAAAGTTTTCAAGATGCCATGCATGTATATGGTCACTGGCCATTGTAACTAAAATCCTAGTAGCAAATTTATTGGCGATTTAGAAATCGATAAAATTAGATCTTCCGATGACATTATGCATCATGAGAATTGGCGTTTTCTCATTTCATTCATTAATTTTTTCCTGGTTGTATGTCACTCAGTTTCATAACCAATATTAAGTTCTAATCAAGGATGCCGGACGTTAATGTAATTAAACAGTTCTTATTAGCCTTGCTTGAACAGACATCTGATTGAAATTGTTGTCAAATTATTCTTTTCCTTGTTTAACGGGTTTTTATATTGACTGGAAATTCATCATATAACTACTTGTCTTACATAAGTCAACCGGGAAATCCTGACGTCAGTGCTTGCAATGCAAAAAGTTTGGTCGAAACATTTGCTTCAGAGCAGAATTTTTCGGAAAATTTTAAATTCACTTGTGTACTTATCGTACGAAAACCAAAATTGTGTTTAGTGAAAGTTTTGCAGTGCAGGTATTGATGTTAGAGCTTAATGTTGGATTAAAATTTTGTCAAAATCATTTGTAATTTTACAAGTTATCCTTTGTGAACCATTTACATTTATAAACGAATGTGTAAACAGAAAGTTATATGTCTTTTAAAGTTACATATATAGTCCCCAAAGGCATTTGGGTAATCAATTGAGTGATTTTTTTTAAGTAAATGTACTAGTACATGTGTACAAAACTATAGTCGGCTCAACGAGAAATGACAAATTCTGACAGCCAGTCAGAGGGATTCCGCTTATTGATAGCTTTCTC
>JAQFYZ010002326.1:0-17587 GCA_034695085.1 Cylindroiulus punctatus
GGACGAACCTATCGATAAGCCGATTTTCTATGATTGGCTGCCCAAATTTTTGCTCTTATCCTGGGACCACTATAGTCAAACAAAGGCGCATTTTCAGGAAAAAAAACGCCATAGACAAATTTGTTTTTTGCAAGATTCAGTGTTTCATAAAACAGCAATCATTTAGTTACCCCCTCCCCCTAATCTGATAACATAATTCTTGAAAGCCTCTTCAATAAATATGCCAACATTTGGAGGGTGGGTATGGAAATGGTGACGAGAATGCGGATATATGAGGCGACAGTCAAACAGTGCAAGATATTTCGCAAATTAACAATACAAAGTCCCATTGCATATAACCTTCACAACTGACGATTGCACTAAGGTTTACTAAACCGATTATATAACCCACAGTGCAAGATATAGGTGCAAGTAGGTACCAAGAGGTTGAAAGGAAGAGGGGAAGGCGTTCGACCACATGAAGCGTGGTTTTCGTGGAAACGAGCATTTACTGTTTGCTGAAACCGGCTGCATTATTTTAATTAATTTTGTGTATATTGCGCAGTACCCCCAGCACATGCATGCCCGGCGGGTAGTTATTGATTTCCGCGAGCTGCCACGGCCTTGTGATATCTAGGTGATGGCTGCACACACCAAACACCTTCAGAGCTGTTCTTGAACTCTTCCACTTCTCTTCTTCAGCTGACCTCAGTGTGGAATGAATGAATTTCAATTGCATGTAACACAGTGGCCTGCAAGGTAGTCTGCAATCATCCCATAACAACAGGTAAGTGCACCCAGCAAGCGTGCTTATTTCCGTATCTGATTACAGTCGGTTTCAGAGGCAGCACGACGAATAATATCTATTTTTCTCCCTATCAGCTGAACTAGCTTATTGTTGTTATTTTTCAATTAAATAGATAAATTGTGGGCTGGTACAAGATAGGAGCCGGTGCCAGATAAGTGCCTCGTATATGAGCGAAACGATGAACCATTTGCACTTGACGAGAGATCGAGAACTGCACAAGAAGGGCAAAAGAATTATTGAGGATTTTGGGAAAATGGCTGAGGAGGGCGAAGTGAGTACTTCAACTTTCTTTTCTTGTTCATAATTTATAGGATCAGAAGTGCAATAATGAACTGCAATCAGCTTTTGTATCCCTTTTTACAATGCTGCATGCACAGTCATTCCTTACTGACATTGACACGCAACATTGATATCACTGCATGCAGGTATAGTCCAATGCAGATTTTGACACACCATATTAATGAGCACATCTGTTTTTATGTAAAACGTAAGAAAGGCATTGGTTGCATGGTTGCGTGAACAATTTCATAGAAAGAAACCTTATTTGCGAAAATAATGAGCCAGTGGGTCCTGAGTGTGCGGCCATATGTGGCGCATTTGCTTGGCTTTGGGTATGTTCAAGTATTATGCCAACATCTTAATAGGAAGGGGTAGCCAAAAATCCATCATGCAGGTTTTTTTTAAAAAAATGCATCTACAAAAATGTGGGATAAATGGGGCGTTCAAATATTGTCATCATCTTAGGGGTGGGCGAAAATAACGAAAACTTGATGATATTTGTACTACCCTTTAAAGTCTTTGATTGAAATGTGAGCTGAAATGCCTTCATTTGGTAAGGGAGGGGGGGATGATAAGTTAAAAACAGTTGAACGTCCCATAAGTGTCCCTTATTTTCTGGTTGCAATAAAACCTCCAGAACTGACTTTTCACCATAAATATAAATTTCATTCATATCTGTGGATATGGATTGGAAAATTTCCACGTACTGATGTGCATAAATCCGCATAATCTTCTAACAAGACGTTTTATATGGGATTACATAAAACTAAAAAGGTGTTATTGACTAACAAATGAGCATGAATTTTGCCATGTAAACAAGAACAACCTATAATTGAAACTTCATTATCCACCAACAGTTTAGTGTGCAAAATGATGCCTTTACAGTTCAATGTCCTTCCATTTTGAAATCGTAACGTCATCTACGAATGATTTTGTGCAACTGCGCGAATATTTTCACTGCTACATGTAGCTACAAATACCTAAGAGGATTTTCGTCATATTTTTGATAAATTTGGATATGAAGATTTCACGATTTGGTTCCCCTGGCCACCAAAACTTCGTGCCTAGTTTTAAGTTTCAAACAGGTATGTTATTTCCATAGCAGTTGTTCGTTTATGAACCAGATAACATAGTGCATTGAAATCGATATGATCTAATTTCATTGTAGGCCGAGGTCTGTTAATCAGTCGATAAAAATTGATTTCTACTGATTTATGTCACTGCTATGCATTGTTTCAAAGTTTCATCTTATAATATAGTAACCCATATTGAAGGGACAAAACTATTAAATAACGTTGAAGGTTGATATGCAATCATGACTTTATTGTATTGTTTCGCAACAGAAACATATTTTTGAGATAAAGTAAAAAAATTTCACTTTACTTCGGAATAAGGAAATTGACGTTGTCAGCAAAATTTCAGGTCAATGTTACATGACGACCGCAAAGCGTGTTTGGACATGTCATTCGTTATGGTTTCCCTCTAGTTGGATGTCATCACCTAAAATAGCTATTTAGCGATGGTTACATGCCTCGATAAGTAGATGATTATCAGGTTATGTTGGCAAAAATAATAAGAGGCGCCAAGAAATTGCTTTAGATGTGAAAAGCAATTCAAACTAGTTTTCGATTTGTAATAATAATTTTGTTTTTCACGCAGAATTTTCAAGATGCCACTGAAAATGTGCAAGTGTAAGACACTTTTATCCAAATATTGAAAGCACTGATGTGAATGAGAAGAATTCAAACTATTTCTTTGATTTCAGGGCCACAGAAATGGACTTGGTTACTGCAGTTGGGGAGACAAATGCAGCTGTCAGTCTATTTTTGAACAACAAGCACCTAGAAGCCATAGAGAGGGTTAAGCCATGGTTAATATTAACAGAGTTTGATGGTTGCCATTGATTTTCTTTTCATTTCCAAACGACTAACATAACAACTTTTTAAATTTGTTCTCAGGGCATCATCGAGTATCTATCATGCCATGGCTTATGGCTGGTTTTGCTCTATTCAAGCGTTTTTATCAATGGACCAGGTAAGCAAGTTAATCTGCTAAGGGAGGGTCTGTAGGAAATCGAGTTATGGAATATTATATATGGCATGTTATTATTATATTAAGGCCGACATCGATTTTGCTATCGAAGTTCTGAAGACATCGGCTGACGTGTGTAACAAACACCGCCGTAAAACCACCATGACAAATAATATGGTAACCAAAATGGTTGTGAGGCCAAATTACAATGCATATGTTGAAGGTGAGTATACTTTCTTGCATTCTTTTACCATTAACTGATTGCCCATTTTACTGTGTTGAATTACCTTGAATGTTCTAATAAATGTAACAGAAAATTCCTACACTGTAGGGTTTTGCAAATTAATTTATCTGAGGCTAAGTGTTGTTTAAACTACACGTTTTAAATGAAATTTCATTTAAATAGATGAAGTTCAGGCAGAATTGTGCTATGCAGAATGCTTGTTGGCAAGAGCTTTGGTGACATTCATACAGGACGACAATCTGATGAGTTTCATCAGAGGTGGACTGCGCATTCGCTCATGTTATCAGTCGTTCAAGTACGTTCTGTAATCTTACTTGACATGATTTCAAGTCATTTGGAAGTCTGGGAACTTGATGGGTGAATGTTATAACTGCAGAACCAGTCTGGACATGCTCGAGCACCGCGAATGGAAGAACGATGCTCTGAAAAAACAATTTGAATGCGGAGTAAATCTTGGCATCGGCACATTCAATCTGGTAAATAAGGTTCTAACTTGACTTGCACATTACACGTTTTACATTTAATTTCACAAAATAATGGTTTCCAGCTTATTTCCACTCTTCCGGGAAGAGTTTTGAAACTCTTGGAATTTGTAGGATTTTCTGGCAATCGAGTAAGTGGCTATGCCCCATGCATTGAATTGATTTGTTGTGATCTCTAAATCTAATTTTGATTGCTTTTAGGATGTTGGTATCAAAAAGCTGGAAGAAGGACGGAAAATGGAACACGCCCTCCGATGGCCAATTTGCTCATTGATAATTATAATATATCACACAGTGATTCGTTATGCATTAGGTAAGACCTTTTCTGAACTGTGCTCGAATTAAGTTCCAACATATTTTTTTATACTTTAAAAATTGTTCTTCAACAGGCAAAGGATGCCAAGATCTGGAATATGTCGACCAAGTAGTTTCACATCTTGTCAAATCTTATCCAAATGTGAGTTTGTAAATTTAACAATATAAGGCGTTTTTCTCGATAAATACTGGCTCTAATTCATCCATCCATTCATTCATCCAGAGTGCCTTAATACAATTTTTCAACGGAAGATTTGAAAATACTCGGGGCAATGCCACAAAGGCCATTGGCATGCTTGAAAAATCACTGAAGCCAACAATGGACTGGAAAAATTTTCAGCATTTGTCACACTGGGAATTGGCATGGTGCTACATGTAAGTCATATACTAAAGGATTTCGATAAATCAACGGATATAGGAATCCCGTAATTAAGGAATACTTTATTGTCTTCTCTCATTTCTTTTTTTATGGATTTTTGATACCAGGGTAAAAGGAGAATACAGACAGGCCATCCCACATGTTGATATTTTATGTAAGGAAAATTCCTGGTCAAAAGCATCTTATAATTACATGAAAGCTGCACAGTTGCTCATGTGTGATGACTGCACCGATGCTGAGAAAAAAGAAGTCATTGAAACTTTAAAGTGAGTATCATTTAGATAAGTACAAAATTCAGTTCAAAAATAATAATGTGAAATTGTTTTCCTATACAGGAAAGTTCCTGCTCTTAAACTGCACTACAGTGGAAAGTCAATTCCTTTGGAAAAGTTTTTCTGCAAAAAGGCTGATAAATTTGCTGCTCAAGGCAATGTTCTTTATTATCCTGTTTATGTGAGTAAATTATTGGCATAAGATAATTGCTTCAGTGCTGATCAAAGTCTTAAAAGTTTTCGACCAGAGGAAATTAAGTGCTGGATTTTGTTATCACTTAAATTCCAAATAAGAATCGTCAAGTGTTTTTTATTCCAATAAGTATCAACGGCATTTTTTAAAACTTTCGTTTTTAGGAAATGATGTACGTTTGGAATTACTTCATATTTCTAAAGGGGAAAACTGATATTTTGAATCGCATAATTGCCAAATTGGATCGTTCCCTTGCAGATTTAAAATCAACAAGAAAAGGTATGAAATGCTTCAGTTGCAGATGTATTACACTGAAAATGATTTAGCTACACTCTTATCGTTTTCCCAATTTTGTAGGATGGGAGTACTATGGAGACAATTATTGCTTAGCCATGTTCTTGAAGGGCCTGTGTTTGCGATACATGAACACACCACTCTCAGCTGAAGAATGCTTTAAAGAAGTACTCCAAAAGTAAGAGCACTGAAGCCATACGGTAGACAGATTTTGAAAAAGTTTCTTATTTTTACTGGACTTCCATTAACAGCCAGAAAAGTCTCAAGGATGACAGCTATTTAGTGGCTTGTGCAGCAATGGAGCTTGGATTCATTTACACAGAAACAAAGAATTATCCCTTGGCCATGCAGTATTTAGAAACTGCAAGGTATGTATCGATTTGATTTGACATTGCCAATTAGCAACTTTACAGGTTGCACTTATCAGGAATATAGAAATTGTGAACTTGATAATTGAAATTGAAACTGCTATAGGAATGAACGGGCATTTTTCATGGAATTCCGCGTTCATCAAGGATTTGAAGAAATTGAAGCAGTCACTAAGAAAAAAGCTCAACCAGAGTCCCCTACAACCCCCACCAGTCCCAAATACAAAACCTTTTCCGAAGGCCATCCTCTAGACAAAAGTGCTACAAAATTATAAGCAAAGTCCACAATGATTAAAATTGTGATTATAATTGGAGACTATGGAATTTTAGAGACACCGTTATATTTAAATAAATTAAAAATATTTTGGGGGTATGTAAATGTAAATATGAAGAATGAATAAATAAAAGATATCGAAATTGTAAATTATTACGTAAGACTATCATGAATTAACCATAGTTTTTATTCAAATGATAGGTCATTTACAACTTTAGGTATTCGTTTCATTTGATCTTTGGATATTTAAATAAGGTATTTGAAGATCTCTCATTATTGCTTTCGTGCATGACAACGCCCATCTATTTAACATAATATTGCCTTAATTAAACGTTCAACTGCGTTTAGAACTCACTGATCATCAGTCACTTGTGGGTTGCTTCTGTGCTTAAGATGATCCTCGTACTCCCAATAATCTCCCACATTGCGGAAATAGCGTGGTGAGTAAAGCTTCCCAGAATCTTTCCATTGCTTAATTTTTATCCTCTGTGCATCTTCCATCTGCGGATGAAATTTTAATTTTATCGGGATTGCATTTGGTAACTACTTTTAAAATTACAGAAATTACAAATGCTTGCCTTTCTCTTGAATTCATTGGCAAGTTTCATGTTATCATCTTTCAACGCCAATGTCATATCGTTCCATAATTTCCGGGACTCCATCTCAGACTGCAGGTTAATTGGGCGTACATACTTGTGAAAAGTGGGGAGCTGTGCTGTATCAATCACTTTAGTGCTTCCCTGAATGAACGCAAATTTTTAATCTCACAATATAGCATTGTTTTGTTATCTCAATGTACTCAAAACAATGGCAAAAGGGCACTTACGTTTGCAAACGAAAACTCCAAAATTCCGTTCCATTCACCTTGTATTCGGCATACTACATCTCCTTGTGTATTCTTAACTTCTGCGCTAACACGGTGAAGTTTACCCCCGTAAAAGGGCTGAAATTTTAGTTCTACATTAGCAGCAAAACATGGCGAAATTCATTTAAGCTGTTCAATGAGTCAAATGGAACTTGTGCAGATTTTTAGTAAAATTTCCATGCAGTGCAAGTGCAATGAAATAAAGGTCATGTGATGATGTCCTCTTGCACAATTCTGCATAAGATCCATAGGGCAGATATCGACATCTAACCTTGTCATGTGATAAATCAAATGACATTTCCACCAAATTTGCCCCATAAGTGCAATGGAATTGCTCACTAACCTTTGAATGGAATGTGATTGAAGCAGAATATCCAGTTTTGCTGCACGTAACGCTTACTTTCCCGTTTAATTCAACCCAAGGAACGCTTAGTATTGAACGGGCATATGCATTAGGGAATGTGATGACATAATCCTCATCATGCTGAATGTCTGTGATTATCGCTGTCAAGAATAATGTTCACATTAATTACCATTCAACTGCCAAATTAAATATTTGAAATTAAATGTTTCTCACTCACCCTCTCCGATCATATCAATGCCAACGGCCATCCCCATGAACTTAGATTTCATCCCGATTGACGCATTCATGCATATAGTGTTGTCGGAGCTTTCCACATAAAAGGCCGATCCTAAAATTGAAATATTTTAAGAATGATACTCTACATTTGTTTGACTTTACCTGAACTGTAGCGTGAAGTGCACAATATGACTTGCCTAAAGGATGATGTGATACTTGCTCGGCAACAAATTTCAACCTTTGTTCGTCTTTATCATTTCCAATGTCATTAACTTTCCATGAACAGAGAAACAATTCACCCAAAATTGGATTGTATGGTTTTTTTGCATTAGAACCCTGCATACGAAGATGTGAAAAATTTAAATTAACGCCGCACGAGAAGAGCAAATAGTTTCAACAAGAAATATTGATGTTCATGCCTTTCGTCCTACATGAAATGATGTTAGATACCACTCGACAACAGCCAACATTCTTGATTCCGCACTTGATGCTAAAGGAATTCTGATCGGCATAAGCGGCATTAGCAATTAGGAATATGTTTAATATATAAATAATATATTGAATGTGCTCTTTCATAACTACCTTAAAAATATATCAGGATGGTTCAGAAAATTTGCATACGTTTCCAGAAGAGAAAATGGCTCAAGAATAAACGTGGGCAGCATGACCTAAAGAAATGTAAAGAAAAACAACCTGAATCTCCAGCAAATGTCTATAACATTTGAGAGCAACCCTTATTCTAGTATACCTGAGTTAAGTCCATGCCCAGTTTCAACTGAGAAAGCAACTGGATAATAAGAGTACGATGATCTTCTACAGACCCCATCTCTGATTCGGAGAACTCCTCGTTGTCAGTTTTCTCATCCTCCGAATTGATTTCAATTTTTCCTACTCAATTTTTCAACTTATTGAAATATACAACTAGATAGTACTTTTAAGTTTTAAAATTAATGAGCGCACCTAGACTTTCTGGAAGGCTAGTTTCATCCACCATGCCTGTCTTGGGGTTTACTGCCAAGCTTACATCATTATTAGATGAGGAATTACTCCAGTTCGTGCTGGAAACAATTAATGGCGATATCACTGACATGCCAGTCGAACGATTGTCCAGTTTCAAAATGATGGTAAATCTCTTACAGGGAATATGAAAAGGGATCCAGCAGTTCCATTGTTGCTCCCCCTGTAACACCAGTTACCTGAAAGGATGCAGCCTAACCAATGAAAAATCGAATGCATTATTTCTTCTTTGGAACTACCTAGCTATTCATAATTATTCTGCACGTTTACGATAAATATCAGCACTTCATACTTGTTGTTGATGCTGAAGCATCCCCAAACATTGTTTAAGGCAGATTAATGTTGCTTGCGATGTTGCCTTCAGTAAAAGCAGATCCTTTAAATTTAAATTGAGCTTAAATTTTAGAATTTACAACTAGGTTAATGGAATATTCGCTAATATTACACATAATATGTAAAAATCTCACGGAATCTATACAATGAATGTCCCCTCCAGTATTTGGTAGTTCCTGTAAAGTCATTGAATAAGTCGTGGAAAAGTCAGGAATAATTCATAAAATGCTAAATAGATTATACCTCAATACTCTTGGCCAAGGTATGATGCTGTGATTCAGCCTGAATCAGAATTTCTTGAGCAGCGCTGAATGCATCGTATAAAGAACGAGTGTTGCACATTACGCGCTGTTGCGCACGCGTTGAAACATGTGCGTTGTTCGGGTTTCCTATATCAGAAACCGGCGCAACATTCAAAGTTGCTGCTGAATTCTGAGCCGCATGCTTAGCATTGCGGGCCGGAATTCGAGGACTAGTTTGCTTTATAAAGAAAAAATTATATAAATTTCAATATACGTAGCAGTAATTTGAATTTAGAATGGAACATATTGGATCATTTCATGCTACTTGAGTGTAATTTCCATGAAATTCTGCAACAGTCCGAAGACGATTAACCCAAAACTGGCGCTGCCTTGCATCTGCAGCTATAAATGAAGAATTGTAAGTTGTAAAAGGTCAAACTTGGTTTACGACATTTGGCACAAAGTTGTTCTTAGTTTCATATACCGCGCAATCTATATATCTCTCCCCCTGCAGAATTAACATTAAAAGTACTTGAATCTTCTTCGCTTGGCGAAATCACTGCACCCTATGTGGTAGAAAGAAGTTAAGACGCATCCAAAAGACTGAATGATTCACCAAAACTACTTCAATAAAATTCAGTGTACATACAGAGAGATGAATGCAACCTCTAGGTCGAATTCTCCTAGTGTCCTCAGGCTACAATAAAGAGATGCACGATTACCGAATACCAATACCCTCATTATAATGCAGTTATTTGAACATGCCTCAGTGCTAGGATATTCCTTTCAAGTACAGTAAATGAAGTTCTAGAATTTTTATAAGGGCATGTACGATGAAATGTTTATCGATGATTCCAAAATGTGAAATCCTTCTGTCAGTAGTCAAATTTCACATATGGATCTTTGTGTAATAACACAAGATTTGAAAATGTCTCAACATTGTTTCTGCGCTCTACCGTACCGACTAGAATGTACCTCTTTTTTATGGATCGATTATGTGTAGGGGCCTAGTACATTGTAATATCTAAGAATCATGCAGCTAGGTAACTGTCTGCATGCTCGATGCACTAAACCAACCATTTGATCGTTTATCATTCAGCTAGGACGTTGCATGTTGGATATCTAAAGTAACTCAAATCATAACTTCTTTTATACTAACCATATAGTACTCCAAAGTGCCATATTCAGAATTTAAGATAAACCATCGATATTGCCATCCTTTCATCACATTTGTGTATTTGTACAGCTGCACTTCTTCTATTTGCCTGCAATTTTAATGGGTTGTAATAACGGGTAACTAAATGTACATGATTGTATGCGGCTTCACAGCCTAGTCGTCATGCAATGCAGGTGGCTATTTTAGGATAAGAACTTTGACTAAAACCATTTGTTGTCCAAACTTACCCCTCCATGTTCCATATGTACCATTAACCAAATTAAAAAGGAAGATACATTCGTGGAAGCAAACCAAAAACTGTCAAGACATGCACTTCCAGCGGCATTTTCTCAAAGTTTTTGTAAATGCAGAACGCCCATGTGTGCTAACCGCCTGGATTTTCCATCAAAAATCAGCATGTATGTTGGGCACTCACTGCACTTTCAAAACTTCATGTCGACATCCAATCCTTATAAAAACTAAAATTATTAGTTTTTTGGCTGTGCTGCCCTCGGGCCTTTTACATAAGTTACGTTTTTTACCACCCGATTTACAGCCGTTTCGTCTTATATCGAAATGACCTAAATGACCAATCGAGACTCACATGACATAATGCGAGGGCGTAGCTCGTTACGGCGCTCCGCCTTATGGTGCATTCACACTTGTAATTTTTGCCCAAGTTCGGAGATAATTTTTTCTTTTTATGGAGGTTATTGCCCAACATGTGCCCAAGGTTTACCTACATAAAATGGAAAAAACTTCTTCTGTACGTGGGCAAAAATTACAAGTGTGAACGCACCATTAATGGTTTCAAATTATGCACGAGATTTTCTATAATAAAAATGCAAATCGCTGGTTCGATACCATCGTTCATTTTTAGCATCGTTGTTTTTTACGTGGAGAACATGCATTTTCTTTTGATTTTTTCCCATTGCCAATAGAATAGGCGTGATAAACCGTGGTTTATACAATGACAGTTTGAAATTCCCGGGTTTTCCCGCGGATTTTTCTGATTGGTCGCAATTGGAAAACATGATGGGCCGCCATTTTGTGTTTTGGGTCTGGGAAGCTGCAAGGACGTAGGAGTCAATTGCTGATGAAATTGTCATATTACTTGTTGTTCGCCGATTTTTAACTGCCGATTTGCAATCATGGGAGTCATTAGCAATGGGTCCAATCCATTTGCCGAGTTCATTGAGGAAGTTCCGTACAAGTGAGTACATTATCTTCGTTGCATACATGTAGATACTATAGTCAGGTTGTGAGGATGTACATTACATGTATCTGTAACCTTGACTGAAGTTCATGGGAATAAATTTTTCCAACTGTTTGTTTTGCTTTGAAAATGTGCTTTTGTGTGGCTGAAGCCGCGCGGGCCCATCATTTATGCTCTCATTTTGAAAGCAAAATTTAAATTGGAAATATTTTTTCGATCAACGATTTTTATTATGTCATCACCTGGGGGTATAAAAATGATAACGAACGCTTGGGTGGGGAGCTGCAGATCACGAAAATGTGATGCCATAGCATTTGAACGCTCCTTATTTAGGGACCTTAATAACTTAGATCCAAGGTGCAACCAAGGACATACAGACAGCGTTAATTTTTTGCTGATTGTATAGCTGATAAAATAATCTTCAAATATGCTAGCTGTAACTATGTATATTGCATATACACGTATTCTAAGTTGATGATGTTTTGGTTCTATTTTCAGTATTGCAGATTATGATAATCTTCCCCTGAACGAGGACAACGACGAGCAAGTTGACGTTGCTGGCAACGCTCAAGTACATCGTCGGACTCGAAAACCGAAGAGCCGTGCGCTGGTGAAGCCCATGAATTTAATTCCCTGTCCAAAACGTGCTGGAGCCAAAAAATTCCGTCGCCATGAAAACGGTATGTTAGAAGTGCATCAGAGATAGTGGAATGGTTGTCCTGATTCATTCCAATCGTTTATTTGATGTATATCGTATATTTGTTTATAGATTTGCATTTACTCGATCTGGTAAATTCCGATGATTTGGGGGAAATTACCATCGACGATTTTGTTTCAAAGGGAATCTCTGCTTTTTCTATCTTGCTCGATCAGCCGGAAAATTTAGAGGTGAGTAATGAATAACTGCTATACATTCTTATGTGCATCATTTTCTCAAGATCTCATGGGGCTTGTTTAGGACCTTTGATAAGTGTATACAATCCATGAAGTTATCAGTTGTTTCTAAAGTTCTGAAGTGTTCAGTTCAATCTATATCAAACACTTGCTTTGGGTGTGAAGACATCTGAATTGCTTTCAGATTTGGAATGATTTTATTTGCTGCTCTGAAGATGAGCAGACCCAGATTTTAATGCACCAGCTGTCGACAAATTCTACAGTCCAGAAATACTCAGGACCTTCAGTGCCTGCTGAAAATGGGGACCACCTTGCTGGTATAATTCTGTGTTTTATTTACCTTGCAAAATTCTTTTCAATATTAATACAGGGCGAATTTTAACACTAGGTAATCCAGCATTTAATCCGGATGAATGCTTCAGCAAGATTGGGAATAGATTCCGTGCCTTATTGAAAAAAAAGCACTTGCCGATGGTAGAAATCACTTTATTGATTACCGTTTTAAGACAAAACCTTTAATGTCGAGCTGGTTAAACTGTAGAACATTTAATTTTGTCCAGGGAATACTTGCTCAACTAGAGAATGAAGTGACTGCAGTTTTTGAGCAATGTCCACGAGCAACCTACATTTCCAAACGACCAAATGGTTATGAGCGCCTTTTGCTGCATGCCATTTGCCAGTACTTGGATCTCATTTCTGCAAGTAGGTAACATTTCTTTTCAATGGTGTACATATTATATATCAACTTAGTCCCGTCATAGGCATGACCTCACTATTACCTGTAGATAACCAGACTATATTTCCAATTTGTATTTCCCCCTCGTACTACACAAGTCTTTGTACGGTACATGATTACATTAATCAAACTGATGGGTTATTTTGAATAACTAGGTTTTGACGACAATGGAGAACGTCAAACGCGTGTGGAAAATCCTCACACATTCTTCCAAACTCCATCATTGTTGCTGACTAAATACATCGAACAACGTTTCCACCTGTGATATTTCCCATATTTTGGAATAGAATTAAAGTTCCATCAGTAGTTCTTTGCACAAGCTTTTATCCTTAGTATAGTTGCAGACTTAAACCACAATTTGCCTCGTTAATAGCAAAATTGGTGTTTTATACAAATTTCAAACGAAATGCTGATCCCAAATTTATGCGCTGTTACAGTGAGGCGTTTGTTAGACAAATATTTACATTGCCTGCTTGTCAGTTATTGTGGATTTATTTTTAAATTATTTTTGTGATCAGCACTTGCTGGTTTTTATTTGTAAATTATTTTCACCCTTGCTCATTGTACATTTTTCCATTCATTTCGAAAAGTGTTGTACAGTCTTGACACGTTGATATATCGTGAGCATTATTCAAGATTTTTAGGGGCTGGCCTAAGTTTTGTGAACACTACTGCCATTGTTTTGAAATGCAGTAACAAATGTATTGTAAAATGAAATGTTAGCACGTAGTAAACCACTTTCAAAATACTTGCATTGAATTAATTTAATTATGAGAAAAATTTGACATACACACTTAATAAATTGTCGAAGGTGGGGCATTTCCAAAAAGCAGTTTCCAAGACTGAGGGCACTTCCAGGAGATCGGATGGGTCCCAGTTGAATTTTCCTACAAGTCAATGAATTAATAAATGGCTAAACTGGAACCGTTAAAGTAAATAATGTATACTCAAAATTGCTTACAGGTGAAAGTTTTAACCATTGGTTAAGGTATGTAACTAGTACAAATGCATCAGGAATGTTATTTCCTTCAAAACAAAACTGTAGTAGCACGATCAGTGGAATTTCCTCCTTTGAACTGAAATTATCAGAATTTTCACACGGGATTAGCGAAGTGCAATTTTTTGTTAAAAATTCCTAATTGTCGTTCGTTTGAAACACTATGTCCATGCCCGAGACTTGTGTAAGAACTGTTTTCACTTGTAATTTCTTGGAGTAGATTTGATGTAACTTTTGATGACCCTGTTCTATGCAATGCCTACCATTCTCGGAAAAATGCTGATGCAATTCCTCCGCCTGGAATAACACGACTGCCTTCTTCTAAGGCCTGACCGCGAAAGGCTGGGATTTCTTGGTGTTCTTCCAGAATTTTCCAATGTAAATCTTGGATCAGTTTTTCCTCCAATTTACTGATGCTTGGTGTGCACAGGAACCTACATGTGGCACTAAAAGTTTCTTTCACATTTAATTTGGGCGCTTCTGACTAGTTTCAACAACTGGTCCAAGCTATTCACTGCGGATTGTCACAGAAATAGATGACTTATCCGTACTCCGTTATTTGGGCATCTATTCTCTGGTGTGCATAGCTGCTGGTAAGCAAAACGACTTTCTGAAATTTTGCCTCTTTGATCCACTCCCTTAGCCGAGCTTGAAATTCGGCTGATTTACCCTTTACAATCGGTGCATTTATTTGGGCCAATATGATGTGGTGGTCGTCACACCTGAAAACTGCGACTTATGTTAAACCAAATTGCAATACGCATTCAAATGCTGTCAAAACTGAGTACGAATTACGTTCAAGTGCAGTTGTTAGCTTTCCTTTGTGGGGGTCAGCACCACTGGCAAACGCATCATTGCCAACAAGTGCATGGATATATGGTGTGTTGATGTATCCTATTTTTGTGGTTTTAAGCGAGTTTATTAGGAGGTCAACAGCTAGCTGACCAACATTGCCAACAGATACTGCAGGCTAAAAAAGTAAGATAAGCATCAGCTTACATGTACTATTTGAGTACGATTTTTGCTTATAATGGCAGAACCAGTTTGAGCTTTATACATAATCTTTAGCTTACCAAAATTAACAAAAAATTTGAGAAATCTTCAGCGTGTTTGACAACAACTTCAAACATGATGACCAATCAATTTTATAGCTTGCTAGCAGACGCTTGTACTACTTGTAAGCTTGTAAAGGGTCGCCCACAAAGTCCATGCTTGTCTCTACTTGTCCACTGCTCCTCTACCTCCATTTTTATACAACTCACACAATACTTTTATGCAATTTATGAAATTTTAATTCACAAGCAATCTGATCAAAAATATTTCAGTAGTTTCATCATAATCACGTTGAAACATGTCTGCAAATTTAGTTGTAGTTTGGCAGAGCACCCCACATCTCACTTTGTTGCTTCAGGCCCGTATCGGATTCACTATAATCCAAATAATTTGCAGTCCACATGCCAACACCTCGTAAATCGTTATCTACTGCATATTGGTATTTCAGGCCCAAACTTTCCGCATCGTCGTACCACATTTGATGGGTGTTTGACGATTCCTATATAGTAAGATACATCACATGAATGCTAAGTTTTTTAAATTGAAACTATTTGGAGGAGCAAAGTTGCCCCATTATGGAAACTATATACTAACAATAAAATTGAAATATGGCGTGGAAGTGGCTTCGTCCCACAATCGCCCTGTAGTGGACGTATTTAACTTTGTCATTACAGTATTAAAAGCCAGTTGTGAACCTGCCGCATCGCTGCAATTCGCTCCTCGGAAAGGCACTTCTTCAATGTAACAAGTGTTATTCTGCAATTTGAAAATATTTGTTTAGCTTATATTTAATGGTTAGCACTACGCATAATCGAAACTAGCAAGGTTTCTTACAGCTGTTAACTGGATGCAGTTATAATTGTATCCATACCAAGGCACTCCAAAAATCAATTTATCCGCACTTACTCCCAAATCGAAAAACTGTTGCAGACCTAGAATAGAAGATTTATATATCATGATATATAAATGGAATAACAAAGTGTTCTTTTTTCAGATAAAACCATAAATTAAAAACTTGTCGATGATGCAATGCAAATGGGAATAATTCAGCTGTCCAAAAAAAAAAAAAGTACAGCAACTTTGAAGCATTTGAAGGTGTTCAGGATCTGAATTTGAATGCTGATTTCATCAACGACAAAGGTATAGGTAAAGGTAAATATATCTATGTGCATTTGTTTGTTCTGGTGAGCCAGAAGTTTTCATCCAGTCAAGAACCCCACAGAAAACAATTGCTTTTGTACTCGTAATGTGCTTACTGGAATTATTTTTTGGCCAAAGAGCACCAGCTTGCTGAATTTTTTAGACCACACATACATTTCACCCAATTTTTTCACCTGAAATTGATTTTGGCAATCCAGAATTTGCTCTTGCTGTGCATTCCGAGTCAAAGATCTGACTCTGTTCATCATAAGCCATTACAAACAAAAAGTCAACAACATTTGACAATCCTAATGAGTCGTAGAATCTGCCGTCAATGCCAGCAGGAGACCATGCGATGTCAAAAGTAACCTTAAAATGAGGCATTGAAAATATTCTTGATAATGCTATACAATATGCTGAGATGCAACCATTTCTGTTTCTAGGTGTGAAATACCTGTGAGCCTGGAATTGCTTCCTGGAAGGCAGTTTTCGTCTCTTGCGCTAATGCTGTCAGTGCATCAGTTTCTGGACTTCCCTCAGGAATCGGGTCCTCGGTGTCAATATTCAAGCCATCCAAGAATTTGTTTTGAGCGTCTTCAACTTGTTGCTGTACCCAGGCTGCACGTTTGGCTTCATCCAACAAATCTGCTACTGGATAGGCGGCTATACAGAGTGAATTATTAACAGTTGCATCAGCTAAAAAATTAAAATGTAACATTCAAACGTATATGATGAGAAATTCAGTCTTCTCCACCTAGGTTGACTACCCTGGTGCCCTTTGAATGAGCATGGCATAGAAGTTGCTCATCGTAGAAGCCAACGATGGCAATAGTCGTGACTTTATCCCAGTCATATTTCGACCAAACGCTGCTGTCCGCCTGTAAGCTAAATATGAACACCTGAAAAAATTAGAAGTGATTGCAGTTCATTTTGGAATTAACACTAAGGTATTTTAGATAAAATGTATACCTCTTTTCTAGGGGGAGTGCTTATCGGATCGCATAGGCTGCTGTTGCTGCAGGGACAAACAGCCCCATCAACGACTAAAAGACCGCCACTAAAAACGGCAACTAAGATTACAGCTTCAAAAATACCTCCCATTTTTCTTGATAGTTGTTACATGCAATGCTAAAAGTCGAAGCTAACACGTAAGCAAACTTCCACTATGTGCTTTTTCTTCGACGTCTTATCAAATCAAGATTTGTTATCACCTTCACTGGACTGTTGCTAATAACAGTCGCATATTATCCGCCTTGCCTTCTATCAATTATTACTTGACAGATTATGAGAGATTAATTTTCTAATAATTACCCACGCATTTACCTCACGTAACAACAAGTAATTTAAAACAGGTTTGAAGAAATTACGGAAGCGCTGAGCGACATAGTAGGTGCGTGAGTAGGGGGGTGATGCGCGTGAGCGTTAAGCCTACAGAAACGC
>JAQFYZ010002327.1:0-17584 GCA_034695085.1 Cylindroiulus punctatus
CTTCTCAAAAATGGGAGGAAACTAACATTTTCAGACACAAAAATGGACTGAAAATAAGACTATGTTTTTACAGTGTACCATTATTTCCTGCAAATGAGGTTTTTTAATATTTTGCCATGTCACGGCTGGTGGGCGGGCTTGCAGTGACGGGAATGCAGCAAAATGATTTTCATCGCGATTTCCATGTCTGTCCCTATTTGATGGCAAAAAAAAGTTGAAGCGTCTTTGGACGCGAGCTGTTTTAACGAACGAAAATGTTGGGCTTTCCCATTTTGTAAAATAAATTATCCTCGGTGTCTTCGAACTTGAATTTGTCAACCTCATTCAGATTATATCACCGGTTACATTCAGATTATATTCAGATAGTGCACCACAAGTTTATAATCTGCCTGGGGTCAATAATACGTGTGTGAGTTCATCTCGCTACCAATCAACGAATCGATGTCCACTTTATGTTCCTGAAAACGTCTTCAGAATGTGAAAATATGTGAAAATATGAATTACGACAGCTAGGACAGGTGTCATAATTGCATACTAAACAAGTACTACATTGTTGCAATTTCGATGGTTTATGGCACATGCAAGTGTTTAAGTCCAGTTTCTGTGTGCAAAATTGAGTTACATGTATATACCGAGTCAACTTAGGTCAACGTATGTCCTAAGTGGAGCACAACGTTTGTTGACCGAACTGAGACGGAAGATTTTCGCAATTTCAATAAATTGTAGTAAATCCTCTGGTTGGTGCAGGTATTTATGCACACACATCGTATGCATTTTTTGTCTCTCTGGTGGTGTCACTCTGGTGGTGCACTATCGATTAGGACCTACTAGAAAACTTGGTCAATCAGCAATAACTTGCTGGACGTAACCTACTAAGATTGTTTTAACCCCCTATTAGAAATGTTCTAGGATAAAACATAACGACATGTCCAAAGTTGGGAAAATCTGGGCTTCATTGGTTATACCTATTTTCACATATTTTTTAAGAAATTAGTTTTACTCTTCATTCCTGGACAAAAGACATGATTTTGCAACACTGCTTTCGAGAGTCTATGCTGTAGGAAACTAGATCTGTTCTGCAGTTTTTAAAAATCCCATACTGTACATTGTTAAACACGTGCAAAGTACTCTCTTCAAGTTAAAATGGTTTCTTGGGCTGCACATCTTTCCACCATGTTTGCGCCTAAAATGTTACGATAAGTGAAGTAAATATACATTGTCGGTAATAATAGCAACCGATATGCAAAGTTATTCTTGTCAAAGTTATTTGCATGTATTCTATAGACAGCCTGTATATGAAGATGGGGTTCGTTGTTCAACAGAGGCGCCTTCAATGCGCTCTATTGTGCTTTCTTCTGTAAAAAATGCTTATCTATCTCGCTATATGGTTGATTTATCGCCCTTATCTTTTCTTATTTACGCCTTTATCTAATGCTTTGTGCTTTTTGAGATACGTTACTACTGATCTTGCTATTCAGCGTTATCGTTCGTATACCTAAAGATCCAATGTCAGGGACCTGCATCCTCTTAAATGATTGGGCCATTTTTCGAGACAAAATGGTAAATACAGACAGCGGAAAAAGGAACTATCTGAGATTTGGAGTGCTTTAAATACAGTATTGAGTGCTTTTTCATGGCAGGCTAGACTCATACATATTTGTTTCCAAATATTAAATCTTTTTTAATTATTATTATTTAATTTTCATGGCGAAGTTACTCATTGTGTTGTTTGGAAGTCAGATCTATTCAACAATATCTGCACTGGGATGGGCTATCATGGAACTGGTACTAAGCGACATTGTACATTTATTTTTTTCAATAACTCATGGAAAACTGACTGTCTCTGTTATATAGTTAGGAAATAAGCAAAATTTTACACTATATTTAACAAGGGCAGCAGTTATTTTGGTAGGGAGATAAGAGATCAGTTGATTACTTATGAATGGTCAATAGTTGAATTGGTCAGATTTGACATCGTAAGGTACTATAGATTAATTCCACAAATGGCTTTTTGAAAACTCTTATTGCTAAATTATTATTAAGATTTGAATTTATGCTATAAGTGCATATAGTTTGTTTTATGGCCACATTTTATGTAACATATGAATGTGCTATAAATACACAAATGACAGACATTTGCTGGTGAAAGATTTGTACTTGTGCCTTTTAGCTGGGATATTAATCAGGTGATATTAATACATACATTAACACTCTATTTTCATACAAACTTGAGATACCTTAATATAATTAAGTCATGTATGCAAACCGTACCTATATTTGTCTTCTGTACGTTGGTCGTTTAATTTGACATTATGGCGTTTTGATACACGGCACCTCAAATCAAGGAAGTAAAAAGTCGGTGTAAATTATGTGTAAAAAGGTTAAACAGGCTTGACGTGAGATGAGTATGCGGCAAAGCCTCCAAACCCCAGATTCAGAATTCATGCAAAACGTACATGTACATGTATCATAATTGAGGAAATACATGCATGCAATCAATGTGACAAATCAAGGGTGTATGAGGGCTTTATTTTATTTGTGTTTTAGTTGGCATGTAAAACTATTGTCAGCTGTAAGACAGTAATTTCATTGCGCTGAAATCTTCTGGTTTGCCGTAATGATACCCACAGTGCACAGTGCAACTGAATTATTTTTAACGAAATGATACTGTTCGGCATAGATTGATGGTCAGCTCAAGGCTGTTGCAGACGAAGATTGAATACCAAAGAGCGACTCCACAGTGCCTGGGAGGTGGGGTGGGGCACCCTGTAGCACCTAATCAGTGATGGACAACCTGGACGTGCGCTGCTAATGCCGTTGACGTGACTTCTGGCAATGATGGTGCACGAAGCCCTATATTTAGGCAGCGAGGAGAGAAAAAATGCGAACAAAGCATTAAGGAAAAAATGGGGATAAAAAAACCCAGGCTTTCAGACAACAATTAAGCACATTACTGGCCGAGCTAAATTGCAGGCCGTCTAATTGTGAACCGTTAGGTGCGATTCGGGGGCTGGCGGACACCCCCACCCACCCATCGCCACCCCCAATTTTTTCGCGCTACGGGCCTGCCCTTTGTGCTGCCAATAATGAGGATTGGTCGGTTGCATACAAATTGGTGCAATGTTCATCGATCTGTCTCTCGTCATTCCCCATCTCTGCCTCCCAGCATGCCCATGCCTTTTTCCGCGATGCCATCACCTCCATCCATTTTTCTCTCGCTTTTGTTACCTTTGTGCACGGCCACCGTTTCCCACTGAGCCCTTTGTTCCTGGTGTGAAATGGACATTTTCATCTCATCTATGCAGCGTGTGACACACGCGCACAATCGGATTCAACGCAGTGCACTTTTCTAATAAACAAACAAATTCGCTTTGCTACGCTGTGGGGGTCATCATCGTGCATTTCACCTTGTGACGCTGTGAACTGAATGCGTTTCTGGCACATTTTTTTCACCAGCGTAGCAAGAATTGCGAATCATTCCGTTTGTAAAGTATTCGATCTAAACGCTTCAAAACAGTGGTTATTGCATTAAAGCTACTCTGAAACAAGCATGGGTTCAGAATAGGGTTCGATGTCGTGGGCCACTCCTGAATGCACGATGCACAATGTGGCAAGATGATTGTCAAATTAAGTTGGCCTGCTTGCTCACTATTTGAAAGACAGCTCCTAACAGCTCGTAGAATGGCAGTGATTGCCTAGCCGAAGTATAAAGTAGTCTGTACTAAATAATTATTTCATTTGTATAAGGCATACCAAATACACGAATTTGTTTCTTAAATGTGGTTGGTTGTTGATTATATCAATTCTGAGACAAATGATGGTCCATCAAAGCATTTAGTGTGTGAGCATTCCAATTACATGATGTTGTAGATAGGTTGTTAATGCGAATTGCATTAAAATCATAAGTAAAGCGAAACGTGAGAAAACTTGTTAGATAGGTGAATGCAAAAGTATCACAAATAATTTTCAGAAGTTAGTACAGTGTTTTTGCGCGTTCTTTCATTTTTAGTGGTCATGGTCAGAAAATTTCATTTATGTAAGAGCCTTGTTAGTAAAATTCGTAAATATCCATCAGTCATACGCAGATCGTTCATATTATTCAGTGTGATCACAAAGTTCCCTCAGCATTACAAAAATAAATCTAAATCACTTTCAATATTTTTCGTGCTCAAGTACCACATTTTGACAACGCTTTTTTAAATCATAACAGGCTCGAGCATACGGTTGCATCATGACGGTGAATTTCAATAAATATTGAATTCGCAATAATGGCATTGGCGTCCACCTCCTCATGGTGGTAACCACCAAATAATTTGGGCTGATGGATTACACCATCCCCCTATTTATCGAGAATGTTATGCGCATTTGAAGCAGAAATTCTTCTTTCCTGGATTGTCGTGGGCGGTTTGGGGACTACCAAACATCGCATCGTTTCAGATGTCACGTTAAAGTTTTTCGAATTAAGCATAATCGCATCACTGACCATTTCGGCCGTGCTGGATTTCTGGGCATGCCATTGAAATATCGGATGACAGTGTCGGCTGGTGGAAGCGACATAGGAAATGCGCTGGCAGTTCCCAACTAATCCGCCTGGGAATAATTTGCGATGCGTGCCTGTTAGCTGCAATTTTTGCTACATCGGTAAGTGTAGGATTACTGCTATAAATAAACAAGGCTGAAAAAAGGTGCTAAACCTAATAGCAGGTGATTCATTTCTGTTTTATTAAGGTCGTTTCTAGCGCCAGACATCGACAGGCACATGCCAGGCAGCATTTCAGCCAATAAATTGTAAAACAGGATGGCTTTGGGCACGGATGGTGCCTCCTCATGGACGACCCCTCCCTGAAATCAAATGATCATAACATTACGGTGTCGTGGATGTAGGCGATGAGTCACTTGGAATCCCTCATGGATTTCCATTGTCCCTTGTTTTGGGGCCCTGGAGCGATGACGTACCGTCCATACCATCCCTCCCCACTGCTTCCCACCCTGGCTGGCTGCTACCCCCCCGGCAAGCATACCCCCCCAAAAAAGCATCGATTTTGAATTAAACAGTAATCAGAATCTGGAGCAACCTTATCAGAGCGTAAATCGCTTTCGCCCCTTGCCGAACATATTGAGCGTCCATGAATAAAACATGGCGACTCGACCAATGAAATGTCAGACGAACATGTTACACAAACAGCGTCCTGGACATGGTATTTAATGTCTCGTGTAACGATAGACGATGGCGCTCGTCAACAGGGGAAGTGTTGGCTGGTGGCATAAAATTGAAATCAGGCTGTGACCAGAAATTCGTCTTTGAACTCAAAAATGGGACTCAAGAATAGGGGCATAAACCGTAGTGCATGCACATATTTTTGGCCCGTACGATGCTTTGGCCAGGCGGAAGATTTCGTCATTGTAATAACTTAATTTCCATTAATGAAATCATGATTCCAGCATGATCATGGTAGAAAATCTTATGTTGCTCTCACTTCTTTCCCAACATACATGTACATGTAGTTTCGTTGCATGCTTCTGGACCCTCATGAAGAATCCTTTCTTAATATGCTGTGCATGTCGCAATACAGCCACGTGACACGATGGACAGTCCACACGAAAAAACATTCTTGAAATGAAGAAAAAGTGCTGGAGCGAAATAAAAGCACTGTCTTTCATTTCGATTGAAAAGGTTGTTGGGGGTGAGCGTGTGAGAAGATTGCGAAAAGGAAAGTCGCTTACAAGCGCTTAGTGGAGGACTAAACTTATGCTTGGTCGTACACGACATCGAGATTACTGTTTACCAACTAAGCACCAGAAATTCAACAGCTAGTCAGTTTCTGGTCGACTACCTCTTGGAGGCTCATACTTTGAACTTGTGGTCATGTCGATTTATACAGTGCTAGCTTGATTCGTTCAAACTATTTTGCTGGCACTCTGGACACCAACATAGGGAGAGTGTGGACGTGTCTTGTCTGAAGAAACTGCATGGCTAGAGAACAATCACTGAATTACAATTAGAATTATTTTCAAGCATTCTTTTTAAACTTTGGATTATATTCACCGGATGGTAACGAAATTGCACCATTCTTCACGGATCACATGTTACGTGTTTAGGGCTGTGCATAAACGACGTCCATAAAAACTTGCACACTTGAATCCATTTTCGTCCCAAATGGTCATACCTTACCCTCATGCCGCTTAGACGTTGCATTCTTGTACAGTCATGTGTATACATGTAACCCTACATGCATATATATGTACCGTTTGGAGAAAATAATGGAAAGTCTTGTTACAGAGACTTCCTTAGGAACTAATATAGCACATGCTCTAAAATGTTTGCTTTTTTAATTATGTTTTATGTATAAAAATTAGAAATTAGACTGCTGATAAACTGACGGGCTGAATCTCACGGCTTGTAAGCTGGCAGTGATTGCCTGGTGGTTAGGGGCAGCAAAATCAGAAATCGCATTTTTAGGTAATTTTATGTTAGGTTTAATACTTAGGTTTTTGTACTCGCCAGGAAAGATGTCGACACAGACGTTAATATTACTGCTACTCAGCACTTATTACCAAGGCCAACAAATTTTGTCCCCCAATCTTTGTGCAGGCATAAATGCTACCATTACTAACTTCACTACTGTCTGTCTTCATGCTGGAAGCTACACTGTCAAAAAATAAGGATAGTATAACAAAACATTGTGACAGCAACTGGATTCACAGGTTTCATTAGCTGTATGAATGTACAGTTACTGGTTGCTGTGTGGTTCAGAGCTAACTCCCAGCCAATCATGCAAAAAAACTGTGCATTCAGTAATTATCCACAACCTCGTTTCTGTCAAATTGATAAAGTTTTATGTGTTTTCAAGGCATCAGTTTATTGGCATTTTTTGGGACATGTTTGAAATCACTCCAAAAATCTAATGGCAGATAACAAAAAAGACAGTGAGTGGTCGTTGCGGAAAGGTTTCACCGTGCTGGTCTGACCATACATCTTCGTCCATTTTTCTGAACACATTCCTCGAGCCTTGGACGTTGTTTGTGCACGGTCCCCAGGGTATACGATCTTGTCGTTGTTTACATGTTGCGGAGCTCCATGTTTTAGACTTGGTGATGTAAGACAGTAAAAGTGGTTCATTAATGGCAACGCTCGCAGTAAATCCGCATTGTTAACCCTTGACACTGCGCCTGGCATAATCTCTTCTTATTCAATAAAAGGGCACAATTTGAAGACAGCAGCGTCACTGTCTTCAGCCGAAAGTCTTCAGCGCCATTCACGTGTGCAACGTTGCCTCACTTCATTTTCTGGGTGATTGAAGTGAAAAGCAGTTCACTCGTTAAATTCT
This sequence comes from Cylindroiulus punctatus, assembly GCA_034695085.1. Lineage (NCBI taxonomy): Eukaryota > Metazoa > Arthropoda > Diplopoda > Julida > Julidae > Cylindroiulus > Cylindroiulus punctatus. The sequence goes on from JAQFYZ010002327.1 coordinate 7,329, forward strand.
TTCACTATTATATCCCCCGAATCTAGATCGATATTCGCATTTAACGCTGATTTGCATCGCGCGCATGATACACCTAGAGCGCGGAGGCGCGAGTAATGGAGATTACGCCCACTCCATGAGAAATTGCACAAATGAGGAGAAATTTAGCTCAAATTAGTGATGAAATGCACTTCGGCGTGTGCCGGAGTGGCTGGCGCACCAATCGAAAGTACAGGTGCGTGTAAATTAACTGTTTTGCATGCGCCGAACATGCACGTCTGAGAAAAACGAAGTGTGATTCAGGTGGGATGCACTAATGCGAACTGCAATGAACGTGTTTTGGGTAGTGTGACCGGAACAAATTTATGTGCCAGAGCAAAATTAACTCTGCTCGGAGTTCAGTTTGACTAATAGATACATGTAATAGAAGTTATTTTGTGTACAAATGTGCACTGCGTGCCTTTCTGTACACTGCACTGTGCAAAAATGAAGGGTAGTATTACAGAACTTTGTGAAGCCAACTGTGTCACAGAACATGTAATGTATATTCATTGCTCATTATTGCTCATTGCTCAAAGTTTACCACAATAGTCAATCATGTAAAAATTGAGCATTCCGGAATTATCCACATTCTCGGTTCTGTCTAATTGATAAATTTTGGGATGTTTTCAAGGTCACACGTAAATATCAGCTTTATTACAGCACTTTTTGTTGCCATTGTTGCAAACAGCTTCTACAGATTTAATTGTGTAAACCTACGTCACATTTTTGATGTTGCAGTGTGTGACGGTACAGTGTGTTTACCATGCACCTTAGCAGCGTACGCAGATTGGGACTGTTCACTCACAGTACATTACATTTGTTAATTTTTAGAAACATTTTGAGAACAATGGCGAATACCAGTTAAAAGTATGTTTCATCACCGTATAATTCGTTCACGAGAATTTCGGATGATCCAACAAACAAACAAACGAAAATAAAATCAGATTTATACAGCATTTTGTAAGATGTTTTACCCAAGAAAGCAATCTCCAAATGAGAAATCAATATTTACAGTACACTACTGTATATTGTATCGTGAGTGAAAAACTAATTCATTGTGAAAAAATGATTTGTTTTGAAAACAAATCTTGTAAAAAAGAGTGGTCATGGTAAAAACGTTTTAATGGAATGAAAGTATACTTCCAAAGTACAGTAAGACTCACATGTTTTCTGGTACCGTACCTATGTTTCTCAATCACCAATCATGAATTTCACAAAAAAAGATGAATGCCAAAGGGTAAATCAGATGTTGTCCTAGGTGGTACTTTCTGTGAACCATGTACATGTGGCTTTTGTAAACATTTGGTCCTTGTAACTAATTTGTTTTAAAGAAATAATTTTTATAATGAGAATACACTGTACATGTAGCTCTATTATGATCATTTATCACCCTGTATTCCTGTTGTGCGTGTTCGGTAAATATTCACGAGTAATGATCGCAAACGTTATCGCGTCATTAACTTCAAAAAATTGATCAGGGCTGTCAATAGTGTAACGCATCCAGTCATCATTTCAGTTAATTCATGACAGCAAAACACCCATTTTCCTCAAATTGACGTGCTGCATCTCTATTGACTCTGTTATGTAGGCGTCTGAATTCAACGATGAATTTGCGCACGTGGACGTTCTCAATTTTAGGAAATTGACATGTGTTAAAAAATTGACCAGGTCGCCATTTTGTTAACGTATGACCTGTTTTCCAGAACGTGTCATCCATGCGCTGCTTGAGGCAGCTTTTATTCGGAGTTGAAAATTATGCACACTTGCACTTGTTTGGAAAGCTTTGCAAAATGTGCAGTGATGTGAAATCATCTGTACCGGCATGTGTTTAAAAATGAAACGTGCTCCCCTGCCTTTGTTTGTCGTGTGCTCATTTGATCTCTGTTTTGTCTTCGTTATCAAGAGCTTTCGCATTAGGCTTACCTCCATTTGATTTTTTTCTTTGCGCTCGCGAAGCCGACTGCACAATTCATTGATTTTTTAATGGACCCCCTAATAACAATTGCATTGAAAAGTTTTCCAATTAATTCGAGATCTTCAGAGGATTAAAGGTCGCTGCTGAGCTTCGGCCTAACTATACAAACGCAGTATTTAAACTTCATCTGGCATTAACTACACGCATAGGCCCACCAGTGTCATTTCCCATTAGAGGGGATTTGCCTGCCCTGCAAAAGGGATTTTTGAACTGAAATTTGGTGCCTAAGCATATTACGCCGCCAATTTGCTGGAGATCAATTCTGGCATGGTCAACTGACCGTATTAAAAATTAAGCGTGCGGACCGTCATGAGTAATCAATATCGTTTTTCTATAAAATGGTATTAGGACTGTTGACTGTTGATGGATGGTGTTATTTTTTCATAAAGGGCACGCTCTATAAATCGTCCACGGGCCTAATTTGGTGCATTTATTAGTTCTCATCTCGTCAGCTATTCATTCGAAAATGAAATTATGCTTAATTGCTGCTCAGACGAGCAGTACTTTCTCCAAATATTTGGTTCTTTCATCTCGAGGAGAGAGTGTAAGTGCGTTCGGGCATTTTAATGCCACTCGGTAATCACTGAAAATATTTCAGACGGATGGATCAATTATTACGACGAAGCTCGCGATGCTAAAACGCCTTCAATTACGAAATTAATATGAGGACATTAATTATTGAAGTGTTTTCGACCGTGACACATCACCAGTTGTATTTTTTTGCCCGCTCGGTTGCCCGTACCTGTGTGATTTACAAGCTTGAAGCAGCTTAATCACATTGTTGATCAGTGATCGATGACGACGTGATCTGTATCATCTTTAATTTCTTTTTGATAATCTGGTGTTACATGTGTACATGTTCGTATTGCAGGCAAAATTAAATTGGTGTTTATCCAATCGTTTTGGAAACTTTGCAATTTATTCTAAATTAGGTTCATAACGGTTTGCCTTTGCTACCTAAGTTTACCTTTTGCGGTGTAATCAATATCACTTCAATATCAATATCAATAATCAATATACTAAACTTTATATTGTAAACTGATTAGTTTATACACCGTCTTATGAAAAACAAATTTAAGATGACCATTTTTAACGCGATCTAATAACAACTCCAAACAGATTTAAATGCATATATTTTAACTGTATTGAGAGATTGTCGTTATAGAAAATAAACTGGCTACACCATTTCCGGAAAATCAGGGAATTTCAGAGTATTAATTGGCAGGTAAATTGAGGGAAATGGACTTGAGATATCAAAAGTTAATTCTGGGACTGCTTACCTATAATATTTTATTGTTGCAAATTTATCCAGTTTGCAACTGGTATGGTAATAATTGTTGCTGTTCTGGCTTCTGTAGGCTTTAAAGAGAGTGTACATTTATTTACGTCCTGCATTAGAACCAGCTTTACCAAAATTTACTTGACTTGAGTATACATGTACTTGATATGAAAATCGGCAGGGGATAGTTTGATTCGAGGCACTCCACGTGCAGATTAAGTACCATCGCAAACGTGTGGTAAAATATGATGTATCTGATTTATACAAATACATATACATATTGACCACATTTCAAGGCAGTGCTGCTTTTTATGAAGCAGTGATTTCTGGGTGTTGCGCAATACGTCACCACTAGGTGATAGATTTTTAAGACAAGTCGTGCAGACTCACATTTAAGTGTATTGCTGCAAGGGAGCTTTATTTATGACTAGTTATTAGGCTTGCATGTAATTGCAAACCTTGCCATTACGTTAGTTTCAAAACCAGCGGTGACCACATAATTTCAGACTACTGCCAAGCTGCGTTTTCCATGAGGATGGGCTCATGCTCAGTGCAATCACATTTAAATGCAAGTTTTTGGGTCTGTCTGTATGTCTGTGATGCTACGGGCCTTGCTCGTCATTGAATAAGACCTTCAATCCCGGCCTGCCCCGGGGAATTCCTGCTCGGGAAGACAAGCCCGCCAGGGGGCGAAAAGTGGATGAAATTTGGCGACAAAACGCCGCTTTTGCTGCACTAAACCACTTTGCTGCGCCCGGGCGTCTGACGCATGCAAAGCAGGCCGGGAAATGGAAATCTCGCAGGAGTTGCATTGAATTTGCTATGCTAAAATATTCATAGTTCTAGTCGACGTCCCCGTAGCATCGTTCACCAAGATTGCTCCATCCTTTTGCCCACTTTGCCATATTATTCACCGAATGGTAATCCAGCTCCAGCACCAGGGCTTGCTTAGCTCGCTGCTGAATGCTCGTTAAAATTTGATGATAATATTGATTATAGCTGCAACTCGCTCGTCTACAGACATCAGCTAGGGCTTTTTTCTCGGGCTTCTGCAGGCCGCCTTTATCCTTCCATTATGCATGGACTGTTATAGTTATTCGCTGGATCAACGATTATGAGATAAAGCCCCCTGTACAAACCGTCTTCCAGCCAAGTCCGCCCACCCAGTGTTTTTCTGGATGTAACTACCGCAGGCACAGATACGGCCCGTTCTAAATGTTTGATAAAAAGCTCTTAAAGCAAGCGTCGATGAGGTTAGGCCGCCTTAGCTCTGAACTTGTTTGAATCTTTCAACCCCCTTGCATGACGCAGCCATGCGAGGATTAAGGACATCGTATTTGCACCGAATTTTTACCCTGTAAACACTCGCCGTGCAGATGCGGGGGTGACTCGGATAAAGATGAGCACACGGTGTGATTTTTGATGAAAAGTGTGACCTTGAGAACAATCGAGGCATTTACATGTATAAGGTCCATTTCGACCATTTTATTGTATGATTTTAAGGTTTACAGATATGTAGGTGTAGTCCCTACTACAAATGTGATCATGACACCTTTGCTAGCCGTCGGATTTTATATTTTTAAGTTTTTACTTTTTTGTTGTTGTTTTATGAGCATTTGCAGGCTTGCAGTGATTGCCCATCTATAAGGGGCAGCTGCGGTGGACATTGTTGGTTTGGGTAAGGTGAACTTTTTAGTTGCAATTTCCAAGATTTAGCATATGTTCTCATGCGAAGCTTGAGAGGCCTTAATCTAAGTTATGCATGTAAACCTATTTACGCACTTTTACTTAGCTGAGTATAGTGTGTACGCCGAACCTACATATTTATACTGTACCAGAAATTCAGAATGATTCACATAAACGTTTACTCGTCCAAAAATTTCCGTTTTCAGACCAATCTCATGCCACATACAACTAGCTGTCTGTATAGAACTGATGTTGACCCCAATAAGACAATCCTAGTGTATTAGATTCAATCGCATTCGAATTATTGCGAATTCCAATTTATTATTTGATGAGAGTCGTCAATCAAAGGCATCGTTTGAGTGATATTTGCAGGTAGTTATACAGACTTTTCCCTCACCTTCTATGTTGATGCTGTTAGGACTACATTGTCCAAAATTCAAACTATTCCATTGTTGCCTTGGCTAGCGAATGCAAGTGCGTCTTGCAGGCTATCGGTTGGCCGGATTTGAGGGTCGGCGTGGGTCAGCCTTGAGTCCAGCGGCCCGGCCGACGTCACTTCCTGTTCGATCCCGGCGATATCGATCCAAACAGAAACTCCATATCCGTCCTTTGTCTCCTCCTTTCGGTATCAAACACGAGAGTACACAGAGGATGCTGATAATGGCCGCGGCTTTTGTGTACATTTTTCTCATTTGACCCTGGCGAGCTGGACGGCTCCAGCAAATGCAATATAATATCACACGCGCGTCTAATAGGAAGGAGGAGGAGATGGCATGTTCAACAAGGCTGTCACACAATAATTGCTGCTGAGGTGGATGGCATCCGGGATGCTGCGTTGCCATGGCGACGCCGTCCGGGGAGTTGCATCTCACGGAATTTATGCCGCTCGCAAATTCATAACCGGTGATGTCTGACTCCAGAAAAGGCACAACCAACTTCTATCATGACGTCATTGGTCAGTCAAGGGACGCCATAGACTGTAAACCATAAAAGTACAAATGCAGTTTTTGTGGGGTACAAATGTACATTAGCACTACACCTATCATATATGTACTCAAAGGGATGAAATGATTTAAATATTTGTACCTCAAGGTACAATGTACCCCTAGGAACATATGTCAAGGGTACACATGTGATGAGCATATGTACCCATAGGATGTGTATATAGTTTCAAAACATTTGTACCCTTAAGGTTCAACATTTGTACTTTTTCCGTTTAGAGTGTAGGTCGTAGGTAGCAGTGCCCAGCGCAATTAAAAGGTTTGGGGTTGCCCAAGTACTTTATATCATCATCTAGAGGAAGGGTAATTAATGCGCTCATTCTTGTCGCAAAAATGACGGTTTTCAAGCCCTACCTTGATCCAAAGTTGAATTTCATGTTGGCCCCGGGGCCCCTCGGCGAAGCCACCAAGAACAACAGTTCGCTAAACCGGTGTTGTTTCTGCAGCTTAGCCGGTGAGGTCACGTGGGGTGAACAGCCCTATTAGCCGGGGCGGGCTGACGCAGGGTAATTAACCCTATCGATTTTCGACGTCGAAAAGTTTTGGCGCAACACGCCAGGCCCTAGGCAGGCGCTCTCAAATTAAAAGGCATCCCATGGAAAACGCTGCTGGGGAATTCTGGCGGTGATGGGCAGATGACACCGAGGAGGGCCCCCCCATAAAAATCGATAGCAGTGCCCAGCACAATGTGCTTTTCAATTGCGCGGCGAATTGATTTTCCACTTTGGGCAGAGAGATGGCAGGAGATGGCGACTACGGTTTCTTTCATTTCTGACTTCCGCTGCGGCCACTTCCGGGTGAGAAAGCCGTAGCATGTCGTGCTATCTGCAGCTTCCACACCCAAAATGGCCGCCGTTCGAGCAGAGCTTGTCAGCTTCGCTTGCTGGACTTGGCGAGACGTGGATGCACGATTTGCGAGGAAAAGTGACAGTTCAGCAAGGCCTTGCTGCCATCTAACGATTGATTCTTCAAATTTTGTGCTCCCGTAATAAAGGATTAGAATGCAATCCGAGCTTTACATACGTGTATAGTGCTTTAGAATGTTAACGGAGTGCTCATTACTGCAACTTTAGTCACAAATGTGTGCCTGAATTTTCCTCAAATGGGAAGTGCGGCCTGTCATGGATCAGGTATCCAGGATTGTCACCCAACTTGACCTTAAGGCGTCCATCAATGTCAGTCACAAATTGTGTTGTGATCTGGCCAAGTCTAATTCAGTTTAATACACCCAGAGTTAGGATCTGAGATGTCATGTGATGGGGGTAGATTAACCCAAGCACAAGAATGTTACATCAAAAAGTAAGAAAAACTGAGAGTGAAATGAAATATGCGGAATATGCAAGAAAATTGCAGCAAACGAAATCGATAAGAAAATTTAAGCAATAGTGACAATTTGAAGTTGTTGAAAATGACTAAATTAGACCATCACTGTGTTAATTTGTAATGAGGAACGTTTATGTGAATATATTTCGACTTTTTGGTATGACAGGTGTGGTTCTCACCTGTACAGAATGGCAGTGCTACCCTGCCGACATACTGTATAGTGCACTAATTCCCAGAATACTGCATACTATTGATATCAGTGTCAGTAATTGTGCCTATAACTGTCTGGATTTTACTGTGCACAGTCGAGACTGTAACACTGGGATGTGGGTCTTGTAAATATGCGAGGTTAATCAAAAGGATGCTGCGGAGTTACAAGTTGTAAACAGAGCTTAGCTGCGCGATTATGATGAGCATTATACCGGCGGTTTAATTGCACGTGATGGATTGCTTATCCACCTCATGAAAGCGGTTCTTGTTTAAAAGCCACAGCCGCGATGGGCACGCTGCCCATTTCTTTTCAACGGCGCTCTCGCATTTGTCTTCTAATGAAAAAGGGGACGGTGGGAATGGCGTAACGCGATGCCATTTCCATTGTTTTGGATTGATGGAAGGTAATTATTGTGCCTGCCTGCATGCATGCAGATTGGGAAAGTTTAAATATATATTAGCTAATTAAAATATCCGGTGAAAACGCGCGACGAAAATCAATAGCGCGAGATCACGAGTGCATTAAGCGAGCTTTAATTATGCCAGTTTATCTGCATCAATCCAATTGAGAGGGGCATTTCAAGTATGCAGTTGACGCTCGATGGGCACGGTGGCCCCAGTTTCTGCACGTTCCCACTTTTTGTTTATTTATTTGGCGCGAATTGATCGTGGGAAATGCGGTTGTTGACTTTGCATGGCCCTGGCCCGACACCATCGCGCCATCTATAATTGCGATAATTCGCGGCGCTCTGCAATGCAAATGATGTATCATGGAGTGGAATTGAAACAGTAGTGCTAAGGCCCTGCTGACGTGATGTAATATAGCGGCTCGGATTGGGTTATGATGGCAACATCAGAATTAATCATTGGCTGTATGGAATTATGACATGTGTAACCACTGAAAGAATGATTCGACAAACCCATACATGTACATGGTTGCAAACATGGACATATTGGACACCTAACATATGGCACCTAACATCTGCAGCACTTAGCAATTAAAACAGATTGACATTGACCTTACTATAAAACAATTTGACTACCAAATAATATCAATACATATTAACAAATCAGGATAATTCATTTAAGATAATGATTCATTTTATCCTACTGATAGAATCTAATGGTATACCTGAGAAATGTAACTACATGTAATATCATGTACTGTGAAAGTCATTCTGAATATACGTACATGTACCTCGTATGCATATACTGTATGTAAATTGTGGACAAACTGTACCTGATATGTATTGAAGTGTAACATGGCTCTATTGGTGCGTTTTTGGTTAATTTGTAGTCATAGGCATACATCATGGACACATGTATCGTACTTGTATATGGCTCTTATTTACTTTTCAACCTGTGTAAACTCCTGTAAACTCGTTAGAAATGAAGCTATATTTATTTTCATTTCAAAGCAGATGTGTTCATCAATAGAAAGATCAGGAAAATGTTAGTACAAATCGGAAAAATACATGCTTCATGAAGATGATTAATGTTGTCCAAAGTTTACATGTTTGAGACCTATTTTAACATGTTTGTGCTGTGCAACTTACACGCCATACAAATTGTATTTGTAAAGTACGTCGCTTTGAGTATTTGCCATTAGCCCAGAAATAAGCTCTTTCCATTGGCTCGTATATTAAGTCTTCACCTTGAGTGTAGCACTTTGTGGTGGTGGGCAAAACACCTTCTCCACATGTATGATATTGTACACAGTCGCTGTCACTCGCGCTGCTCGGTCGCATTCTTGACCAAAGATTGATTTGCCCAATTTGGAGCAATTAAGCGCCTTTCGAGCCTTAATGGGCGACGCAACTAATTAACTTTTCATTGAATATGCACTTGAGACGGATCCACTCGACCGAGCAAAGCAATAAGTTTTATTAGGATCAACGGTGGGCCTCGTTCTCCGCCTTCCCAAGTACATTTTATGGCGTCACATCTCCTATGAATAATTATCTCCATTGCTAGACGAGCCCTAGATGACAAAGGATCTTGAGAGGTTTAACTGCTGGACAGTGGAGGAATAAATTTTTACTACTCGGAAATCTGACCACTTTTATCTGCCATTCAAATGTGGATTCCAGTAACTGATGGTCGAAAAGTTTTCAGGTGCTGTCTGAAATGCCAACGTGCAAAATAAGACCTACACTGTATGTGTGTTAATTGGTTGCAAATGTTGCATTTCACTGTTTCAGTAAATCACGGTATCAGTAAAACATGCTGTAAGTCAGCTTTATTTAAAGTGAGTTCAAGTTTACCCATAAACATTATGACGGTTAATTTCTGATTGGGGCTCAGAATATCAATAACACGGTAATCAAAGATCTCGCTTCACTGGAAGAGAAGAATTTTTTGATATATTATAATTAAATACGTTTTCAGAAATAATCTAACGAAATTGACGAAGGGGGAGCGCAATTTAATACGAGCTTATGCCCGAAATAATTAACTTAATTACGAGATGAAACTGGCATCGGGCTTATGTTTCCCCCCCTCGGTTATTTACTTCAACCAAAGCAAGTATCTCATCATATTCGCAAGGTGAATACCATGCTCCATTCCCATCTTAAAATTTAATAAGAATTTATATGCACTTTCCTTCCTATTTGGAAATGTGATATATTATTTTCAAACGACTATTTTTACCAATGCAGGAACGCAGTTAAGCTACCCCGGGTGAAAAATGTAATAGGGCCATGTATGGGATTATATATGTCATATATGCCCATGTATGTGCCATGTATGGCCATGTATA
>JAQFYZ010002328.1:0-17575 GCA_034695085.1 Cylindroiulus punctatus
GAATCGCAAACAGGAAATGGCATCCTATTGGCTGAACGGCGGCCATTTTTGTCTTCTCTCGTTGATTTGACTATAGAATCGAAGTTTTGCAAAAGATAAATGACATTTGATGGCCTGTTTCGGAGTAATTATGTAATCATCTTTGAGTTGATTACAAAGTCCATAGAGAAAACGTGAAATGGAGATGTCATCACGTGACAGTTCTAAAAGCATTGGGAAAAGTATTGGCCCATGGGGAAGAATAGACAAACTCTTTAAATTTCTTTCCATGAGGCTACAAACTCGCTGCAAGGTTTGCAGAAAATTTAATTCGTTTTTCTGAATGAAACAGTGTGCTATTTCAGCTTTAGATAATTGAAGACAACGTAAATCAGCATGCATGCGTAAGATGCGTTAGTATATTTGATGAAGACTAAACCAAGCAAAATAAATAAAAGAAGGATTTATGATTGCAAAAAGTGTGGTTCGACCTTTAAATTTAATTACATGTACTACACCAGATCTTTGATTGCTTTCTGTCAGATAAACATTCGTAATGTTATAAGTATAATCACTAAATTGCGGTCATTCATCAAAAATAAAAGAATTATTGCTGAACCATTTTGAGGGTAGTTTACTTGTATTTCTGAAAAGGACTGAAATCGAAACTTCGAATATTGTGAAAATTCGTTTTCATTAAATACTGGCCTTGCGTCCATGAAATTTAATACCAATTTAAAAGGTTCGTGTAAAGTGATAATGAAGGACGCACTTTTTGAAATCAAAAACTGGAACTCAGAAATGTATAATAACAATAGTGAAAATTCAAAAAAACATCGACTTTTTAAAGATGTCTGAACCGTGAGCAATAATGGAGGAAAGCTTTTGAGAAGCTACACCCATAAAAATCGTTTTATGATACTGTTGTAGAAATACATGTGATAATATTGCTTTCTGAAAAGCTAAACCACACTAGTATAATAGAACATGGTTTCCGTGAAATTGATATTGCGAAAAATAATGGTGTTGGAATTTTTGTGTTAAAAACCTAGCCCAAATGAAACGACAAGAAACAATTGAATTTTGTTTTGTTATAAATATAATGAAGGGTACATATGATTCTTTTTTGATAAACTAAACTACAAATAATGAAATATTGGTGCTTTTTCTGCGAAAATCCGATTACAAATAGAGTAAGGTATGTCGGAGGCAAATTTTTTCACTATGAAAAAACATCACAATTAAAAGATGAATTTTAGTGAATTTCCATGAAAAATTTAGTTAAAAATCATGTGTATGCGATGCAATTTCATCGAATAGCATCAATTCCATTGCAATGCTAAATTGAGATTCCTGCCATTTCCAATGAACATGGACCCCCCTGTTTTCCCACATGAAGGACACAAATTATGCGACATTTTGCAACGTCTGTTCAATTACAATTTACTGTCACTACTGACATCTGACTTGAGAAAATTTGAGGGAATGCAAAACATGGGACATCCCGTGCCATTTACTCGTACTCCGTTGTGATCCACCCCAAGTCCTTCCTGGCACATCCGCTAATTTGAAAGCAGTTTGTCTTGGTAATCCTGAAATAATCCTCAAACCACCAAATTTCTCACTCCGGTGTGGCAATGTCAGTTTTCAATATGACGTTGGCTACAGGGGGATTGCGATGAAAATAGATCGCATAGCAAAACAATCCCACCATTTTTGAATCCCACGGGAGTGTTTGGTGGAAAACACAGCCTGAAAAATGCAGCAAGAAATTTACTACAGTAAGTGCCTTGCTGCACACTTGCACAGTGATTGAAAGGCAACACGTGAGGTGCACACGTGCACCAAAACGTCCAAAAACTTTTGGTATTCCAGAGTTGGATAGCAACGTTTCACTTATTGTGAGGAACTTTATTTAGGTGCAATAAATATGCAATACTTCAGAATTGGTAAAGCAGTGCTGATGCCAAACGTACTAGTAACAATATGACAATAGTTTACCTAGCTGATGAGCGACGCACATGTAGCTCAGTTGAATGCATACAAAGTATAACAAACTAAAATAACAAAAATAGCAAACGTTCTTAGATTTCAACCATTTCGACACGTTTGGAAGCAGCTAGTGGTTCAAAACTCGATGCGTTCAAGTATGCAATCGCGATAGCAAACGATAAATTAACTCGCAAAATGGCGGGCAATTTAACGAACACAATTAAGGAGCTTTTAATTAAGTTTCCCAGTGGAAATTGATCCAATGCTCCTGGAAGGGGAATTACTGGCGGAGGAAAACCTTGGCCTCGGATGTTTTTATGTGACATTAGCGCTCCCTAGAAACATTTTTCAGAATTGGGGTCTGAGCGCTTAGCAGCTGCTCTTCACCATGCATGTTTTCAGGAATCTCCCAGTTTATTTTAATCTGACAACCATCTTTTGCTCGGACGCAGTCAGACTTGAATAGAGCGGTGGAGGGGCAGACAGCCACTAGACTGCACTGCTCGAAATGGGATAGAAAGCTTACTGAGCAATAAGGACAATCAACTCACCAAATAGGCGTCTCAAACGACGATATACAGCACCACTCGATGTGACAAGTCGATCGCTGTGTACTGCACAATGTAAGTACAGATATTTTTCATTAGCTCCAAATTAGCACGGATTCGTCCAGAATAGGCAGTGCAACTTATTATGCAAAGCTGACGAAAAGTCAATATAGCCTGGGAAGATTATTGCTGACCAGAGCATGAACGATCACAGTCTTATAAAACATGGATTTTCATTGTTTTCAAATCGGAAATGCAGTGTACGCCTATTTACTGGCGCTCATAAGTATCAGTCAACAAATTGAAAATGAAACATTACGATATTGCACGTGGGCAATATCCTTCTCCAGAAACATATTGCTGGCTCATTATATTACAATATGTTGATATGAATTTTCAAATGCAGGACTCGTTTTCAACACCATTTTATGACATTTTATACTTTTGCTAAACTTTGGAATTTGCATGCATCAATTGTGATTTCGTCATGGAATTTACAAAGCTTTGGTAAAATGTCATAATTCAGTGTTTAAAATGAGTCTCATGTCAACACCCTGCATGCATGTATGGGACAAAACTGGTATGCTGCATCTGGTTTTACTAAACTCAAGCCACAAACACATGGCCCATGCTGCGTTTTTATGAAGCAAAGGTTTCTATATGTACACATGTAGGTGTTTTGCAACATGGTGACAGACTAAGGCAAATCATGTAAACCCTCATTAAGTGAATCTGTGTAAGGTGAGTTGAAGATTGCATGTAAACATGGTAAGTCATCAAATTGCATCAACTACAACAATTTTACGAAGATTGATTGGGAACAAATATTGAACTTATTTCGAGGAAATTTGTGCAATTCTGCTCATTTCGTGGCAAAAACAGCGAGAACACCAACTTGTTCCGAACTAAAGATAACTTGTTTTATAGCCTGACAGGGGCCAAGAACATCCATATGGCGAGGCGCAATATACAAAAGTTAAACAGAACACAGGCCTGCCTACGTGCAGCTTGACATTTCAATTTTGTATACGTTTAAATTACTTTTAACACGAGACATCAAACTCGTGCCGAGAATATCCCACACTTATTTGGCGAATGTTGCAATATACATAGAAGAGAATTTATGAAAAGCAAAACTGGGATTCAAGAGTTCAAATTGCTTTTTCGCCAGGATTTCTATAGTACATGTATTTGTGCACAGGAGCTCAAAAGATTCAAAGTACAATGCATGCAGCGCTGCTTGTGTCAACCTGGGGACGGGAACAAAGTCTAAATTAGGGCGCTGAAAGATTGGATTACTTGTCTAAAATTAGTCACCTCCCCCTACTGCATGTAGCGTTGTGTATCAACAATCACATTTGTGTTTGATGTTTATCCAGAAGAGCCATATGGTTAAGAGGACAGAACCACATCATTTGCTTTTTAACACGTAACAGTACTATCTGTTTCGCTAAAAAAGTGCGCGCATATATAGGATTGGAAAGTTTTACTTTGCAAACAAACAAACATCACCCAATTATGTCAAAAGAGAGAAATATCATTTACAATCAGACTGTTACGAAATTGCCCGCAATGCAAGCACCCTGTAAATAGCTGCAGCTGGGTTGCAGTTGATGTAAACGACCCTCGCAAATGAAAATATAATGTATATTGCTGTTATTAAAAGTTTATAGGATTAGAAATGGGCGTCAGCCATCGTTTCACCGATAGAGGGTATTTAATCCAGTTTCTAATTGGAAACTCGATGCCGTATGCTCTTTCCTTTGGGAAAAAAAATTGGCCGGCCTCATAAGCAGGGTGTGAAACTACAGCTAGGCCTAAACACAATAGCTGCTGTAACAAGCACCCTTATTTGGAATGTAAAAATGATGAATAAAATGCTAGATTGAAACTGCAGATCTCATTTCCTACATGCCCGGTTGAAAAAGAACTCATGGATTGCTATCTATAATGAAATTAGCGCAAATTATATATGCCAGCTAGGATGCACGCCCATATTTTAGCTTTATCGCTGCATATAAATACATATTCATAATTCATGACTAGTAGGTAATACTACTAATTACAGTGCCACCATACATGCTTTTTGAACTTTCATATACGGGCCAATTACCAACAGCAAAAACAAAGCCAGAATAAAACAATTTTTAAAATCCATTGTTAACAACCTAAAAAACGTTTGAGAAGATTGGGGTATATCCATCATTCGCTTGTTTAAAAAAAAACATGGCTACTTGATGCAACTGCAACCAATGCCAAGCCCTCTTCGCAGGTGTATGCTCAGATGAGCCTATCAGCACCCATCAATAGGTCCCAAAAAGGGTGGGTACCATAGTGACATCGCATTAGTTCGAAGGTCGCCGCCCCTAAGTGGTTCTTGCAAACTTTTGTTTTATACAAAACATAGGCTCGTAACAACCTTGCAACTTAACAGCTCTAGAGGATAAATGCAAGGTGTAATACCTCTTAAACAACACGGTAGATATTTAAAAGTGAATGGTAAAAGATGTGTTTACCTTGTCTGCGAGACAAAGAATGCAGGCAAATATAGCTATACGAGCACTCAAGATAAGTAAATGCGACAATGACATAATTAGAAGAAGGCTGCAGGCTGGATACTTGGTTGCTCGCAGTCTTCCATTTATAAATTCTTGATTTCTTACCATTATTTTTCCCTCCAGAGCTAAACCGGATTCCGAATCCACATAAATCATTAAAAGCGTAGGTTAATCCGGGTTAAAATCTAGCCACCTAAAAACTCATCTCCAAACTGTCTAACAAGTCTTGTCGCTTTGCCAATGTAAATACCATCTCAGATTCTAAAATAAAAACTATATAGGCCCACGGCTCGGAACAAAAGTTGTAGAGAGAATGCTGGTAATGACGCAATTAAAATAAGATGGGCTATAAACAAACCAAATTTTTTTCATTTTTTATCATAGCTTTATCTCCTGAATCTACGCCTCGAAAAGAAATGCAAATGCGACGCATCGCTCATCCCTTCAACATGTTATTTTTACATCTGTGCATGTTTTACGCCATTCATTTGACGAGCACTCAGTCGTTTCGATCTCTGGAAGATTATCACTTCAACATCCAGGTTGGAAAAGACGAAAACCTGAGGGACACGGGCATCCTACCCGATGGAGAAGATGTGGACATTTACCTCTTCAGAAACGAACCAAAAAGGTAAACAGTTTTACTCATAATGTCATGTAACGAATGACTTCTAAAGAGAATGTATGGGATGCAACATTGGATGCAGTCCAGAAAAATCAATGTCTCAAATTCGCCAAATAAAATTTGAGACTACCGTGTTTTTAGAAGGCAATTCCATTGTTCAATATACACAAAATGTCGTAAAACATCCACAGTCTTGCATGGTAAGCTGTCAAATTGAATACTTACAAAACGGATAAACAGCATGGGTGCTTGTAATGTATATAATTGGAACTTGCTTGAGGTCATGCACCATGGCCACAAATCAGTAGCCTGGTAAGAAGATATGATCCGTTTTATGAACTACATTTAAAAACCTTATGAATACAACTGTCAAAAAGCAATGAATTACAAATTAGACTACTAATTGGACAATTATAGTTGTGAACCTACAAATATCATTTGCAATTGTGAATGACGCCAGACACTAGGCGTATAGATTATCAGAAGTACATGTATTGTCTGGACAGAAAATTGAAAATTCTTCAATTAATTACATCAAACACTAAACTGGTTTGATTATGACGACAATCTTGGCAACATTACTCAAGCCTATATAGTCAGTTTCTTTTTCTGGCTACACATATTCTTCTGAACAAATGAATTCATCAAATGCGCGGTCCTAACAAGATAATGTTAAAATACTGTTTGATATCACTCTACAGTTGTATATACGAATTTTAGTTAGCCAAGCAAATTATTTAGAAAATTATTCTTTCTGGAAAATAATTTTCACTATCTTATTATGGCAGACGAGTTTAGCACTTGACAAATGGAAATTTCTTACTTTTGTCTAGATAACTTTAACGCATATTGAGTTCAAGAGAAACGTCTGGAAATTCAGGACAAGTGGCTTTGCTTTAATTCATTTGTTACATGTGGCATGCTATTTACGTTTTAAATAAAAAAGAAATGATAATCAGCAGTGTGTACACAAGGCCTTTCTTAATTCGCGCAAATAGGTTTTTCCTATTTTTAAAACAGACTTAGGAACTCAAGACTGGCAACTGAATTTTGCAACTTGAAGGTGCTGATCACAATGCAGATCTGGATTTCAGAGCAAAAACATTGATTTCTCATATCAATGTGTCAATCAATGTGTAAATTTACATCTTCGAGGACCAAACATAGATCCTAAATTCAGTAACTTCAAGATGGTAAGAAAGTACTGCAATTCAGTAGAGCTCAAAACTGAAAACCACAAAATACTTTTGGTTCACCCAATAAATAAATTTGGGACATAGCAATAGCTTATCTGTGCCTCATTTTTGGAACGCGTATAATCTTTGCACCACTTTATGGACTTATTCTAATCTCCATCATTAAACGTATTGCGATTTACCACTTTGAATCTTTGCGTTCAAACAGCTTTAATCGTAAATCCCATTTGTTCATTGGAAAAGTTAATGTCCTTTGGACGGGGTGAGCCAAAAGACACCAGCACATCAGATAACTTAATCGCAATTCCTAGTTTTTATATCAAAAGACTTTTCACCATTATTTTATGAAGTAACCTAAAATGAGGCGTGATTCGACTTCACGATGCCAAATATTTAAAGCCTAACTCATAATTAAAAGTACCTTTACCATTAATTGTTTAACGAAACACCCCTTTCAAGATGTTAACAGAAGATCGTTAGTTGAACATGACATCGGATTCGTTATCTAAGATTTCAAGTCGTAAAATGTGGTAGCCTAATTTTTAAATGGGAAAACTCAACATTGAGTTTTTTGAAAAATGTCCTGCATGCAGAAACTATCACAAAAAAGGACTGTCTCCAATTCTCCATCACTTCATATGGACGATCTCAAGAAATTGTCATTGTCGTTTTCATGTAAAACAAACTAATTATAGGATGCCGACAATCTCAAACACCTAATAAATCATACTTCTTTTTTCAGCTTTTTCTTTCCTCTGGAAGGCCAGGACTCCCCAACCGTGTCTATTACTGTCACCCCTTGTTCTTCGATCATTGAATGGAAAGTATTCTATCACCCACAAGGTCCTGACAAACGAAATAGTTTGGAAGGTATCCAAGTCATATTTCTTGTAGAATATTCATAGCGTCAACCAAAAATATTACCAGAGAATGTTTTCCTTGAAAACGAATAACTAACATATGCAGAATATATAATGTATGTACATAAATTAATGAAACAGGTGTGATTTGACACTAATGTACACGTACACCAGGTAATATGATCAGGTACACTTGTTATTTATACTTCAGTAAAATATTTCGTACAAGTTCGTTATGTAGGTAATCAGCTGCATACACGTTTTAGTGTAGATGTGCCATTAAG
Source organism: Cylindroiulus punctatus (assembly GCA_034695085.1). Classification (NCBI taxonomy): domain Eukaryota; kingdom Metazoa; phylum Arthropoda; class Diplopoda; order Julida; family Julidae; genus Cylindroiulus; species Cylindroiulus punctatus. Next base: position 8,043 of record JAQFYZ010002328.1, read on the forward strand.
TGGTCCTTGAAGCTGTTAAGCAACCCAAGCAAAGTTTGCGAAGTGTGCATTCATTTTTAACTTCTAAAGAAATGTCCATATAGTATTCCCTACAATATTTTTAATATATTCATTTCCCCCCCTCAAAAAACTGGATTTTTTAACCATTAATATTAGCAAAAATATTCTGGTAGAAATGTGACAAATTCCAACATTAAATTTCATCATTAATTACTTCTTACAATTTCGCCTACGGAATTCATCCAACCATCAGATACTGGACGTTATTTTATAGTACTTCAGTGGCGGATCCAGGGTGGGGTTCCAGGGGTCAGGACCCCGTTTGGCAAAATAGAAAAATTTACACTAGATAGATTGGAACCAAAAAATAAAAATTCATACTAGATAGAATGGTTAGTAAATCAAAAATTTTTGCAAAAAAGTGAACTGGTTTTGCAAATTTTTTTGCAAAAAAATGCAAAAAGTATACTTGTTTTGCAAATTTATTGCAAAAAAAAATGCAATAAGTACACTAATTTTGCAAATTTTTTGCAAAAAAAATGCAAAAAAGTCAGCAAAATAGCAAAAGCGGCCTTTTGCAATAATTTTGCAAACAAATGTAAAAAGTGAGCTGGTTTTGCAAATGTTTTTGCAAAAAATGAACAGCTTTTGAAAAATGTTTTTTAAAAAATGCAAAAAATGAACTAGTTTTTGCAAATATTTTTTTAAACATGTATATTTAGGCCTCCATATACAAACATGTGCTCACTGCAGACTTTCGATTATATAATGGTCGAATTTTGGTGACGGACCCCGTTTGAAAAAAAAGCTGGATCCGCCCCTGTACTTATTAAGGAGTGTAATAAGTTCAGCTGTGAGGAGTTGAGGTTTCCATGTCATGAGACATGGTTAGGAAACCTAAAAGCCTCACAAGGTCCCCAGCCTGACCCAGGGCATCAACAGATTAAGAAAAGCTTTAGAAACACAGCACGTACATGATTGTTCATGGATAGATCAAGTGCATTTCCAATATTCCAAACCTGCTCCAGCACCTCGCTTATTTCCGTAAATGATATGAAGTTAATCGGTTTATGTGAACAATATCTACATTTAAACATAGTGAACAGTGACATCCATTTAGTCAAGTGCTCATATACATGTATGTCTACGACCACAACACCGACCATCACAATACTCAGTGGCAAAACTATTAATCTGTTATGGGTTAAATCCTTCAATCCTCTGGGAGGGGGGATCCAACACCCATAGTTACGCCACTAACAATACTGCATAAAAGCAAACCACATAACAATATTACAACCAGCAGGATCAAGAACATCGACAATTTTTATCTTGACATCTCACCATAATTCATATGCCATTGTGTCTAATGAAACCCTCTCTATATTTAGACGATCCGCTTTTCCTCCAGCAAAGTACATCGCAGCGATTAAGCACAACACCAGCATCAAGCATGCGTTATTTGCACACGTTCCAAGGCCGCGACATGACCACATTTAAAACCCATGGCAGCCTTCCCAACGGGGTCCTACGAATAGTTTTAGTTGCCATCGAAAAAAACAGCAAGGTGCAACTGTTCGCCACCAGCACACCGCAGTCGGAGCTGGCCTATCCGCTCGCTCCAGCAACCCCCGGCATCGACATAGTCTCCAACGAGAAGACGTCCGTGACAGTGTCCTGGAAACCGAGTCCCTCCCACATCCTGCTTGGCCAGAAAATAAAATACTGCGTGGCCTTTAACCCCCGCAAGAACTATCGAACACTGTGCGCCCTGAAGGCGGACCTGGAGGGGGAGCCACCACCGCCCTGGCCCAAAAACGCCGGATTTGGCTTCGCCTCTGAAGAGACCACCAAGCAGAGGATCAGCAGCCTGAGGAAGAGCATCTACAGAAGCCTGCGCCCCAAAAGAGACATCCATTTCGAGTGTGTCGGAGCGAGGCACTGGGCCACGGTCACTTCCCTGCTGGCCAACAAACAGTACTTCGTCAATGCCTTTGCAGTGAACGAGTTCACCAATCGCAGCCTGGCTTACACCGGGGCAACCTTCATAACGTCCCAGCGACATCCGGTGGCCACTCTGCGACCGGGGATTGTCCACACCTTGCACGCCGGAGGCCCCAGCGGGGCCCAGACCTCGTATGCCTTCGAGCTGAAGTCTTACACCAAAAAGCTGAACATCTTCCTGCAAGGATGTGGCCAAGACGTGAAGGCAGACGTGATCTACGAAGGCGCAGTCACCCTACGGGACATCCCGGTGGACGGCTTCCAGAAAACGACGCTCCGGCATGCGGACATCGGCAACTACTCGGTAAGACTGAACACCCTGGAAGAGACGGATAACAGAAGCCACCAAGTGAAACTCTGCTACACGGGGAAGATGAGGAAGTGCCCGTACAACAGCGTGCCCGGCAACCTTGTCCTGAACGCCACCAAGAACATGGCGTCTTGTCGCTCAGTGACCTTTCAGTGGATCTCGGCAGACTCGCACACCAAATACTGCCTGTACCGAAAGAAGGCCCTGCTCGACGACATGCAAGAACACGAGGAAGACGACTACGATGTCGAGCTGCCCACCCAGAAATGCTACTTGAATCCCACCAGCGAACAGTTCAAGAACCACGAAAAGGTGTTCTGCCGGCAGTACAAGAAAAGCAGCCCGCAGCGAAGCGGGAAGACAATTACGGAAACGGTGTGGGGACTCAAGATGGACACCACCTATGCTTTTCACCTGCAGGGCATTCTAAGACAGGGCATCGTCATAGACTATGAGCCTGTCATTGTTTCCATGGGAGATAAATGCACTTGATCCACGTTGCTTGCTTTGTACAGAGAAAGCAGATTTCAGATACCATGCCCAAGAGTCTAATGCTTCAGTTACCTGCCATCCCCTTATAAGAATCCCATCGTGTTAAACAGTCTGTAGGCGTGTGAATCGGTCCATATATATATATTCAGGAAATATTCTAGTTTCTGCACTGATTCAGACGAGTAGTGCAAAAACCATGCGACGCTGCATGGCTTGACATAATAAAATCTTCTTCAGTTACAGTTTCTTACATTATCCTAAGAGGAATGCAAGGAGATTACTATATTGCTCGTGAGTATATGCGAAGCATTTCAATGACATTCACCACCCCATCTTCCTTGTCACATTTAGTAATAATTATTACCCTTCATCTCTATATGGCACATTTGCTATTACTATTAAAAATATTGAAGGCCACAAATTACGAGAGCACATACGGAAGATAAATATCTTGCATGCTTTGGTAAGCAATTTGAATACCATGTAAGCATCACTCCTTTTTCAGCCAGGATAATCAAAAACCATTGCTCCCTGACATGTGCCAACATAATTCTTTAATTATGGACAAGAATATTAAGGGCCAATAATTATTTATATTGTGAATTGTCTTATTATTATTTTTCTCTGTGTCATGTGTACATACACTTGTCGCGCATGTGCAAATGTATGTGCCTCCAACCCAGTTATTGGATTTATATACACGATGGATGAAACTATTTGGTATTTGAATCTATGGATTCCTCGTTGTACAGTTTATACATGTTTTGTTTCTATTTGCTAATGATAAATGTGCGTGAAGTTAAACGGAACGCTGTGTTCAATTTGTCATGTTTAACAATAGCAATAGTCGGGATTGGAAATGTACCATTTAAAGTGGACATTCAAAGTTGGGCTTCTCCTAATGGTTGGTATGCTATCAGTGATTGCTTGCAGATGGGGACAGTCAAAATAAAAAAATCGCGTTTTTAGTTTTGTTTGAGCGAGGTTACATTAGGCCCAAAAAACATTTTGTTTGCAATGTTTGATCAATATGTTATCTCAGAACATTAATCAACCTTTACTATCAATATCTTAACATTAGCACATTAATAATTCTTAATGATGGCGAATTTCGCTTGGAACAGTCGAATAACTTATACAATTTTACTTTAGGCAAACATGTAAATTTACGACATTACTTACTTTTCAATCACAACACAACCATACACGCACCTACATGTACTGACTTTCTTGTATTTTTCTCTCTATCCATGAAACATAGTCCTGCACACGAACATAGACCCCTGGCTTATTAGCATCCCCACAGCCATCTCCCCAGCTTACCAGCCCAAACAGGAAAAAACGATCTGAATTGCAACAATTAGAAATTCAATCAATTTTGAGACCACGTTCGACTTTACCAGATAAAACTAAATAATCAAATGTTTCGTACCTTTCTTAGAGCAAACGAGCGGCCCACCGCTGTCCCCTTGGCACGTATCGATGCCTCCGGACAAATAACCAGCACAGAACATTTTTTCGGTAAAACGATAAGGGCCATAAACGTCGTTGTGTCTGCATTTGATCCAAGGCAAAATGGGGACCTCGCTTTCTTGGAGCCGTTCGGAATACACTTGAGTTATAGGAGAAAAAAAATGCCAAAAGTTAATGACCTCGGAGATTAGGTTTCCGAGCAAATTAATTGCAAAAGGGAACTTTTTGAAAAGCATACCATGCTTGCTAATTTTCCCCCAACCAGAAATCACGCAATGCATTCCAGGAATGTAAAAGTTTTCGTCCAATGACAGGCAGATCGGCTGAACGTAATGTCCAAATCGTATACCGGTGCCATTATGGTGTGGCTTTATTCTCACCAATGCAATATCATTATTGAACATAGCACCTACATAGAAAAAGACAAGAATGTTGGAAGCCGGCTTTACTGACCGTTTAAATGATGTAAAGCAATGCATAACATCATTAACATGCGTTTGAAGTATTCAAAGTTGCAACGCAAGACATATTTTGTAAATATAAAGTCTGTTAAAAGTATTTTAATTAGTGTATTTGATAATATAATGCTAAGTCACATTTGAGTTTACTTATTTTTGTATATATAAGAACAAAATTCAAGGTCAAATAAATACACCTGAATAACTTTTATGAACAGAAAATTTAGAATAAAACTACATATACTGGTATTTAAATATTTTCCTACATGTACACTGTACTTCGATCGAGATCGTAAGTAATTCTGAAAAATATATGATTTAGGATAACAGGCTCTTTCTACTACATGTACATGCACATACACTGTACAGTAGTGTTGGAGCGGAGTACTCACGCTACAGTTTATTAACTTATCCATAATTTACCGATTAAATTTCAAAACTGCAAGATCCCTTGCAAGGATTAATGCAATTAAAATTGGCATTATTCGTCATAGGCGGCCATTTCTGATGAATGCAATCAAGTCCTTACCATTTCTGAAGTCTTCGTGAATAATTAAAAAATCAACGTCAAATTCTTGCTCTTCTTTGTCAATAACCTGGTTATCGAAATCACCAACGCGAATGATGTAGGTATTCAACGGAAAACTGCTAAGAAACAACATTTCAAAAGCACTGTATAAAGTTTAAAAAAACTACTCAAGTGTTTTATGCCGTACCTAAAACAATGTGCTGCGGAAAGCACATAAAACTCGTTTATGATTACTCCACCGCAATGATGATCAATGGCGCCATTTTGTTTCCTAAGTCGAATTCCGACTTGCCAAGGATGACTGCCTGGCACAGAAGGATGACCACCGACCAGTCTTCCAGATCCCAACTGCTTTTTGTAATCATCGGGATACTGATTAACTAATCGTCGACCACAAAACTTTGGAACTATAGGCAAAGATTTGCCAAAAAAAAAAAAAAAAAATTCACATTACATTATGTACCAACCACATAACGACATTAGCATATTCAGAACTGCTTGCCGTACTAACAAATATCGTAATTGTTGGAAACCGCACTCCTCGACAAACACGTGACTCCAGCATCTTCTTCGTGGCCGCAGTTGTTCTTCCCCCAAGGGCGTTTTGGGCAGTCCAAGATGGAGCTTTCCTTTCCTGTGCATCGGACATTGTCCAGCCAAACTATTCCAGTCCCAGGACCGAAATAGGCGTTGGAGTGAACCAAGACGCTCGTCGGATTGTCCCTAATATAAAGTAACAGTCAACATTTGCGCGTACAAATAAAATAAGATTTTGGAAGTGCTTACGGAAAGCCCAACATCCTGCAAATGACTTGGGCGTCTTTGTGGTCAAATGCGTCGTCACAGACCGAACCCCAGACTCCATTGTGACGCACTTCAACACGACCAGAAGCATTGCTGGGTCCATCGACCAAACGTACTTCAATGGGTGCTATGAAATGCAAACAGCACTTTTCATATAATTAAGTTGACGGAATTGTGTGAATAAAACACAATTTCAAATTCCTCGTATTTTTAATTTTAAATTTAATAAAATTAAAAATAAGTGGAATAACAAGGCTCGACTAGTTGATATGATTGATGTGCTATACAAATTGTATCAAAGCCTTACAATTTCCACAACCCAACCCAACTCAATTCAACTCACAAATTATCAGTGCCCTAGCTACAGTGTATTATAAAAAATATGATGTCAGGGAATTACAAAGTGATTGTAATCACGACTTTCGACTTCAATTCTTCACATCTTCCAGACTACCATCTGTTTCAAAGATCCAGACAGTATTTTTAATTTTAAATTTTATTAAAAATAAGTGGAATAACAAGTCTCGACTAGTTGATATGATTGATGTGGTATACAAATTGTATCAAATCCTTACAATTTCCACAACTCAATTCAACTCACACATTGTCAGTGTCCTAGCTACAATGTACTATCAAAAATATGATGTAGGGGAATTACAAAACGATTGTAATCACGACTATTGACTTCAATTCTTCACATCTTCCAGACAACCATCTGTTTCAAAGATCCATAAAGTATTTTTAATATTAAATGTTATTAAAAATAAGTGGAATAACAAGTCTCGACTAGTTGATATGATTGATGTGCTATACAAATTGTATCAAATCCTTACAATTTCCACAACTTAATTCAACTCAACTCACAAATTGTCAGTGACCTAGCTACAATGTACTATCAAAAATATGATGTAGGGGAATTACAAAGCGATTGTAATCACGACTATTGACTTCAATTCTTCACATCTTCCAGACTACCATCTGTTTCAAAGATCCAGAAAATAAATTTCTATACCTTTACACTTTTCGGGATCTTCGTCCTCGCCATTTGAGCAATCTTTTTCTCCATCACACAAAAATACGGATCTGATGCATTGCGTATAGGAGCAGCGGAATTCCTTTGGTCGACATTCTGAATGTAATATTTTTGCCTAATAAGTCAACCAATGGCGTTTGCCGAGTCATATTTCCTCACCTTAGGAACTAACTTTTCTCTACGGTCCTGCAGACAACACCAGCAACACGTTTATTTTCACATTCGAAACTGGGGTTGTCTACGACGACTTTGGGACATTCCTCCAGCTCGGTTTCATTTCCATGACATTGCACGTCGGTGTAAATAAACTTGTGTTGTTTGCTGTAGTAGCTGTCAGCCGTGGCTTTCATCGCACCCCTGAAGAAGAAGACAAGTCGTGATATTTTTCCATTACAAAAGTAACGATTACATGAACAGCAATATATTTACATTGGAAATCCTAGTTGGCGACAGGCAACGTTCGCACCTCTGACATCCCAATGGTGAGCACAAATAACATTCCACTCATCGTTATTTTGCATGAAAAGAACACCCTGATGGGATATAACTGAGTTGTCCAAACCTTTTCCCAATAAGTGAAGTTGCGTGGGAGATTTTTGCAAAGTTTTAAATTGATCTATGAAAATAAACAGGAGTCACTGAGCGTACATTACATTTCTCATGCCATCGCAGTGGTCAAAGGTGGAGTGGTGAGGTTTCCATGGCAAATGCGATGTTTATAAAAGCAGCTTTCTAAAAATTTTAACATTTAAATGATTGCAATAATAAAATTGTATCTTGCACAATATTGTGCATTTATGCTTCAAATGAAGCTATGATTTTTACTTGATCAAAGAATGCATTTATCATGTACGAAATAAAACCACCTATGTGATCATTTTATATACCGCAAGTAATGTATTTTCAATAACAACTTTTTACAATGATGTTCATGGCACAATACAATTTTAAATGCGCATACTGTACAATTCTTTTGAAAATACAATGCGTTTCAATTTCCAAATAGTGCAACAGACATGTATGCCTATCAATACAATCACATTTTCTTCCATGATGTTAACGAAAACATAAAATACACGGATTATGATGTTCCTATTAATAGCACAAAGAAAATTCGTATGCTACGCAAGGGGAATAAATAAATAAAATTCGATTAGCTAATTGTTTTTATTGACTAGCTCCAGAATTGAAGTGAACGAAATTGTTTCATTTTTTCCAATACAAATAAATAAATAATAAAACTTTGCAAAAAATAATGTTTCAAGATAATTAACTCCCTCGCTGTAAACTAAGGCAAATGATTATAAAATACGTACGTCTAGGAATCGTGAATAGTGTTGGGTTCTGTTGATTTTCTATCCACGGATATTGTCTCGATTGCAGAAATTGAAACCCCATCTACAACATGTTATTTAATGTTTACTAAGAATTGCATTGTTTTGAAGCATTCATTGGAATATGGTCATATATTTCGAACGTAAATCGTACTTACTTCAACAACTTCATTTGAGATAATTCCGCAGAAAATTATAAAGATAACAATAAACATCACGGCAACACAATAAACGAGGCGATAAAGCCTTACACGAAACCAAAAACTAAATTGTAAAATCAATTTTACTACGAGATCCCTGTCAACTTCTAGTCATCCTGTGTTCTCGAAAGTCCCTTATGAAACTTGGGCCAAGCTAGCATTTCCAGGAAATTCAAAGCCGAAGGTATGGCGATGTACTTCCGTTATGTACATGTATTTCATTAAGAATCGAAATTGTGTTGAAAGTCAATAAGCTTGAAGTGCCTTTGAATCATTTCATAAAGGTCATTCAAAATGTATCTTGAAATTTATTAACGTTGGAGCAATAGTGATACATGTATTATGAAAGTTGTAGATAGCACAAAATTAGTCTAAAAGCCATTGGAGACTAGGAAACGTTTCTGTAAATGTATTTACAGCCTAATTTCGTTCCCATCTACAGCATCAAATTGGAACTATTGTTCTTACTTTACTAAGTTACAATATACGTTTTGAACGACCTTGATTGAAAGGATGAATGTAACTCAACTGGTGACAGTCAAGGATAGCCCGTTCATGTTTTGGGACACGATCACGTTTGCTATATTTCCACTTTTGAGCAACATTATTACTTGAATTCAAATTCTTCCACGAATGATTTCATTGACCTAATATAATTCAGACAGTGTCAAGTCGATCCATTGCATTGCGCAGCAGCAAATTCGGAGGCACATTTTGATTCAAGGCTTTACAATCAACTCAGATTTATAATTGAGGAAAACAAGGTAAAACAATGAAACAGCTGTATTTTCACCAGACTTAAAACGATTCTCAACTATTGTAGAAATACGAACTGATGGAACTGAAGGCCAGCCAATCAGAGAGGTGTCACTTATCGATTAGGGATTCCTGGTTTT
>JAQFYZ010002329.1:0-17574 GCA_034695085.1 Cylindroiulus punctatus
CAGCATTCTTCAAACCCATAAAACCTGTTTTTGTCATTAAAAACTTGCTACATCGCATGCACCAAGAAAACTAACATTCTTGCTCACAAAATGCATGTGTGTAATGCTGAAGTAAACACTTAAGCACCACCAGAATTAAAGGCTGCATTTGAAGCAACTAAAATTACTATTAATATGACCAATTTAAAAATTTTGGCTCATTCAATCCGAAAATTAAGAAGTGCAGAGGATATTTCAGACACGTGTGCATGGCTGCATCTAGGGGGCTATGATTTGAGGAATTGGCTATATGGACTTGGGCTCAGCGATTTAAAATCCCTCTTCTAAGATGCATTAACCAGCGAGCGAGTACGTAGATGATGCCACTAAATCTTAAATTTGCATGTAAGGATGGTTTGAGAGAAATTAGGAAGCTATCTGGCACCAGAGCCGTAAATCAGACTGAAAACTATGGTTAAGTAGGAGAACTAGAACTGCTTTTATGTCTGTGTTGAAAATGTGTTTACACAAATGTTTCGTTTGCTTTATTTCCAAATGGCTGAATGATAATCTCCACACTCCTTACTCCTTAGTGTTTTTCTTGCTCTTTTTCCACTCAGTGTGATTCGCGTGCATATTCGTTCAGAAGTGCGACCACAATGTAAACGACTTAGTTTCTAACTTCTTGATATTGAGCGTTCGCCACTTATTCAACTGCTATACTATATTTCTAACAACCAGTCGAATGTCATACTCTTAAGGATCAATAGGATGTATTAAGTTTTGTCCCATGTTGGAGAGGTCATTCGTCATCGAATTTTCCCTCCATTTTCGTACCCTGGTGAGCGCTGTCTACATAGTTGTTTCTTACATCCCAAGACAGTTTCTGCTCAAGTTTCTCGAGATGGGAAACGCAGTGCCGGGAGAAAAACGTTGACATGCTTCATGACTAACGTAAACACTGGCGCAAAAACGGCAGCCAGTGCGCATTCAGCCATGGCTAAAAAACGCTAAAAAGAAGATGCGCTTACTAATGTGGCTTTCTGGACTAGAAAATTAACACGACTTTTCTTAAGGAGAAAAAACCGCTTAAAAAACAACCTAAATATACGAATTCTTCGGGTTGAACAGACTGTTCTGGAAAATTTGCTAGCACTTTTTAGTCGCTTGATTTCCATTTTTTCACCCCGTGAGTGCGCAAACTGACAACACGAAATCATCCCCGAAGAAAGCTAGCTTGAAACAAAGACCAAACTGTTGCTCCGATAAGGGCATGCACCCAGATCCAACAAACTTTGAACTCTTACAAATACCGTAAAATTCTCAACCATGTCATATCATCGATAGCTGGCTCTGCAAAACTTCTATCAGTCTAACTGACCAAAACATGACAGAATTCTTTCTTTGCAAGCCCATTGAAACAACACAAATTTATTTAAACAGTTTGCTTATAGCCGATTAAGTTTATAGAATCAGCCATTTATGCACGTTTTTTTAGTTCAGCATATTTGCATTTTGTACACACGTATTTTCTAATTTGTGCACTAATTAATTTCTACGCTATGATTTGTCCTGCACTGTTTGCCAATACACTGCTAATTGTTCGTGTTTCGCACTCGAATTAAAGAAAAATGGTCACATTTCATCGAAAGCTATCACTGCATGCTGTTATGACGTCACAGCATGCTTGGTAAATGGCTTGGTATGACGTGATAGTGCACGACATGCATGTCCACACTGTATCAAGTAAAGTGTTCTTAATTAGACCCAAATTTAAAGATATTGCGATAATTGTGTATAAACCTGACGTCGGCTCTTGATGAAACTTGATTTTAGGCAAAATGAAAACTGAATGCTCTTGCATGTAATCACGAGGGAGGGCCGGGAAATCGCACCAAAATGTCTTGGCCATGGGTACAGAAACTAATTTGGCTGCATTTCTGCCACTTTTTTGCTTTGCAGGCGAGGAAAACATGTGTGATACAAACATCCTCACTTATGTTGTGGTCATTCTTGGGGTCATTTTATTTGTCACAATTCTGGGCAATTTGGCCTACTTCATCCTCAGGTAGGCAGGAATTTGAATTTAAAATAGCGTTAAGCACACACAAGCACAAACGATTTGAGATACACGCACTGCCGCACTAACCAATTTCTCCCAAACCCATTTTGGGAGGTTTAAGGTCTGAAGTAACAGCCCATGCTTAGTGCATACTAACAGCTATTTCCAACTTCGTGTAATTCGTATTAAACACGCTTTAATGTCTGTTCCGGATGTTGATCTTGGTGAGCTCTTCCTTATGATGGTCACAAGGTTTTGACTAACAAACACTTAGTACATACTAACAGCAAACCACTCCCCACTCATCATGGCATTTGATGCTAACTATGGGGCAATTAATAGATTAGCAGAGTTTGAACTTGGGGTGCTAATATACATGTATGTAGGTTTTGATCGATATCGTCATTTAACCAATTCACACTAATGGTGACACTTCTTTTTCGCACTTCAGTGTAAACTGTGAAGTGTGAAACAACCTTAAACTTGCTTTTGGCCACAAAGCTAGTAAGCGTGATTCGGTCGGCCAAGTTTTCCAAACAAATTGTTCAGTTTCAGCAAGTTGCTCGAAAATCACTGCATACTTCGACGAAATTCGCATTTCTTTTAAAATTTCATTCGTTCTACTTCAAGTTTTTTTCTTTTCTTTCCCCAGAGTGAATGACGATTGTTAACCTGCTTATATAATATCAGTCGGCTTCTTTGTCAATGTAAATAGGCTATTCCGGTTCCAATACCCCCGAGTAGTTCACCATTACAATACCGTTCGTTACTGGTTTTTTGTTGTTATCCTTTCACCATTTCTTTCTATCAATCTCACTTTTACTTTGGTTTTAGGTAAGGTTACTGGAACAGCTTTTTTGTAGGCGACCTTTAAAGCAGGTTATATTCATTTCGATTCAGACTAATTGAAAACCCATTGTCATTCCTATTATTCCCTCGCTCTATCGAGTATTTTCTTACATAAGCTGAAAATTGTACTCAAATTGTGGGTCCTACCTTAAATCCATGGCTGTATACGAAATCCTCCAAAGCTCCAAGTTTCCTTATCCATGCTGCAGACGAAATCATCCAAGTTCCATAACAAGACAAACTTGACGTCATAGCATATACTGGTGATGATATCCATTTTGTATCCACAATTTCAAACACGTTATGAATCCTGTCTATGGCACTGCTTGTGTAATAGCCCTGTCAAAGGAAAACATTGATAAGTACGAAAGAAAAGATAAGGATTTTTAAGATTGTTGGTTAAAAATTGCTCAAACCTCCAACTTATTAGTCATGCAATGAATTTGACCATTTGCCTGATAACGTATAGGCTAACGAATTTAACACGAGAAGTTTGATTTACTGTATGTTAAAAGAGGAACGCTTGCATATGGCCAATTGCAGCTGGATTAAGGCTGTAGTTCACTGCAACAATACGCTTTTGCTTCACCATTGGCTTCTACCAGTGAACATTCTGCTAACTGAATATCATTCGTTTGTTTCACTTGTAAAAACAGCTAATCTTGCCTTTATCGTGCATTTGCTGACTTGAAATTATGGCTTCTGTATCAATGATAACTACCACTGGAGATTTAATTTGGTTGGGCTAATTGTTTTAAGGTACAGCATATTCGCTTATTCACGATCGTTCTTAACCAGATCTTTACTATTTTATACTTGTAGAAAAAAAAGAAAAACGCAAAAGAAAAAGACGGAAGCATCGGCAAGACGAAGACGACAACTATCCGGAGAAGCCCTCGAACACATAATTTCCAAAGGAGACACCATTGAAATGGCAAGATTCCATCAAGAAAATGCCAATGTAAGTATCATAGCAAGTGTTATCGATTAATTAAAAAAAGATAGAACGTTTAAAAGCTTAACAAATTCTAGGAAAGTAACTGTAGCATGGTCTTCGTGAGAATCTTCTATTTTTGTCCATATTCGAGAATCAAAAACCACTTGGACGTTTTCTTATCTTGCCAACCAACATGTCTATGAAACAAGTTCTCTTCAAGATGTAGGAATCTTGTCAAAGAGTTTTGAGTGCATCGTTATGTGTCAGCCTCTTCATTTGCATATCTGACAAACAATGTTTTTTTTATTGCAGAAAAGTCAGCATGAATTGTCATCTGGTAAAGAGCAAGATGATATCAAAGAGGCGAGTTTCACGAAAAACTCGGAAATCCAGGAAAATCCATCCCGTCTCGAGATGGAACCAGATTCCGGCCTCGATTCATCTCACAGAACCCCTCCGCAACCAAAACTTGGCCAAAATGCAGCCCGAAAACGACATTTTGGTGTCTCCGAACTCTTCATTTCTGAGTCCTCTTCTGCTATCCCAGCGCCCTCTCCGCACACAGAACCCAGTCTGAATTGAGCAGTGTGATGGATGTGCACCAACTTCATCGAAGTAAGTTGAATGAAACGGTAATGAAGTGGATGTGATTTCGAAACGAAACCGCAATTTCCAGCCTCGCACAGCCTTCCTCGACATGACGAACCAAAGAAAATGGTATAAATGACCGCAAGCATTTGGAGGCAAAGAAAAATTTGTTTAAAAATTACTAACAACATGGATTGTCGTTAGGAACGTTGAAGTAATGTTCGCTGCGCTTTTCTTTTCTTTTAATTTGGATTTAATTTTATTTTCACCATTTTAAGAAATCTTAACTGGACCGATTATCGTCTATTTCATTTTGAATTTTTTTCTGTTTGCGACTTGAACGTCTTCAATTTCCTACGGGCATTCTGTGTTAGGTCAGGTAACGATTTTCATCGAAAAATCAAGAAAATACGTGACCTATAAGTGCGGTGCATTTCAGCACGTTTACGTCTTCTGAATTGTCGAACTGATGCTTTGCGAGTCAAAAAATTAACAAAAAAAAATATGAAGAAAAAAAGTATATAAAAGTAAAAATGAGGATGAAGATAAACGAGGCAAATAAACTACGATGTAGGCCATGGAAAATTTCTCCGAGGATGTAGGACTCTTTCGAGTAAGTTTGACCACAACATTGTGCCGATGTATAATTTAAGCCAATATGAGATTGTTTTTTTCTAAATCAGTGCCAAGAAATTATAAAAACTATTACCAAAAGTCAATGTAATTTCATTATAAATACTCCTAAAACGTGTACATTTAGTTGAATTATAATTATTACCGCATCATTGTGCAACTGGTTATATTGATCGTTATTATTAATTATTAATGAGAAAGTGCATATTTACAAATTGTTTGGAAACTCAAAAATGGCGAGCAAAAGAGCCACCGTAACAAAAACAAAATATATATTTATTAAGTCTCAAAGGATTTACCTGCAGCAATCGATTTTATGATTGAATATTTCAAATATTCGAGTTTAGCCATTAATGAGCTTTCATAATTCTCTGGTATTTCTCCAGTCTCCTTATAATCCCAATCTGAATGATTGCGAATTAAAATTATTGCTCGAACGGAAACCGTATATATATTTAAAATTTCGTTCGGGAGCACAAAATCAAACAATTATGCGCCAGCAAAAATAATTAAATTCTGGAACCATTTTTACCTCACTATTTTCCTTACAGCCAAATACTATTGGTTTTACAGTAGACCATTTGTATTTTTTCTGTACAACGTTGAGTGTGTATGGTTGTTTGTAAATGTGTATGAATGTAATATAAAATTTTTTGTAAATATATTTTGCAAATAACTCGCGTTTTATTCACACGATATTTGCCAAACTCAACGCAATTTCTCGAAATTCAAGGAAATTGTGCTGAATTTGCGTTTATCTTTTGCATGTAGGAGCATTTTTTTAAAGTTTGATGAAATGTTTCTTTTCTCTTTTCCAAGCTGTAAATATCATTGATTCTCGTCATCTTTAAGGTGTACATTTTGTGTCACTCCACTGCGACCGCGAGCGTGGAGATAGTTTATTATTAAGATTTTTTTGTAACAAATGGCAAAGTTCGTTCGTGTGTTCAACTCAAAAGGATTATTGCAACACCAGAAAAGGATTATTGTGCGTTTGTAACGTGTGTGTGTGTGTACTTCTACTAAATGCAATGCTGAATTTCCTTCTAACACTGCCTTGCGCATTTTTGAGCGATTTATTTACTAATTAGAACCAGTTAGGATATCGTGTCTAAACGTGGTAATTGAATTCACCAAGTGGTTGTTTGATGTTAAAATAATTAAACTTTTGAAACCAAGTTAACTGCATCAACTAACCCCTACAAAATAATAGAAACTTTTTTGAAAACATAAAAAGTTTCTATTTTTGCGTTTATGTCGGTCGTTTTATTCAACTTTTCGTTATTTGATTTTCAGTAAGTTTGTCAAAAACTTGTCAAAAGCTAGCCCACAAATTTGACGATATATCATGAGTTTGTGGTATAACAGCATAAATATCTTTTGATTCAATCTGCGATTTACATGTTCGTGATATTATTCACAAGCCTTAAGCTAGCTAACAAGTCGATGTGCCTTTAAAAGAATCTTAAAATTAAAATACAATGCAGTTTGACAAAAAATTATCGAGAGCATGTGAATTCAATTTCCACATTTTCAAATGATTTGTATAGTCTTTCGGAGACTTTTTGAATCCTGTGTTTGTTTAAAACTAATTCCCATTAATCTCCAAAAATGGTTCCATTTTGTACTAGATTTATTAAACTTAAGTTTTCGTCTAAATCAAAATTTTCAACGCGAAGAACAACATAAGTGTATTTGTAGATAATAGTTGAGTTCATCTATGATAAAATTAGTTGCACATTTTCAAACGTAACAAAAATTTGACAAGTCTCTTTGGAGAAAATCATTACCACGAATAAGATTCCTTCGACTGTTCTCAACTTCTCATTATGCAAATATCCCTAATTGTGCAATGTCAAATGTTTGTAGGAAAAACTCGTTAGTTTAATCAACTAACCTCGACTGCGAACAGTTATATATTTTTTTGCTTAATTGAATTAGGACGAGTAAAAATACCTGCTAAAAGTTACTCGGCTGTTCTCGAACACAAAATTTCTGGGAAATCTTTAAATAGTTACGGGCTACTACTGTCTGGTAAAAATAAGCATCCGCATACTTCAAAAAATAAATTGCAAATTGTCAATACATGTATATCAAACTAAAACAATAAACTTAGGTCTGCTGCCAAACGTTTCGACCGCAGATCTCATATAGATCGCCCATCTCATTTTTTTGCAAATTTCGATAGGGACTAAAACTCGGGTGATAACTAAATAACTAGCTTCTGTCATAACATAATTCTTAACCATTAGCTTGGACCAAACAGTCCTTCTGAGAGCAGCCTGCTATGATAGCTGGGCATTTCTTGATTGCAGATATTTACAGTACTAACCATTAGACAGTAGAAACCGATTGATATTGCTTTTCCCTCAGATCTCTTAACATTTTGTTTACTTAAATATTGCTTATTAAACAGTTGTTAATGCCTATGCTAAATGTTTCTAAACAGCTTGTTCCTTTAAAAATACAGACACCATTAATCCCTATCCTCGATCGTATCACGTTGCCACCTTAATAAATGTAATTAGTTTTCGTCAAAGCTGTACAGTGGTGTGACAATGAAATGTACTGCGCCGATGTTCAAAAACCACTGAATGAGTCCCACTTAGATAAATCCGCAAACTTGTCAATAACGATTTTCAGTAAATTTCTCAACATTCCTGAGGAAATTGTTTTATGTTAGAATTGTCAAAAAAATTTCGGAGAGTTTCCCTGTATAGCCGCCCAAACCTGTACAGTGCTTTTTGAACGTTTGTCACACTGTGTCGTTTTAAAATGGTACGTCCGAATGGACGAATGCTCGTTTATGCCACTAATGCGTACACGCATGCTTATATTTATTTAAGTTATTTATTATTTTTTTGGCTAATTTGATGTTTCCAACATTGCAATCATTCAAGTTTCCTCTAAGTTTGTCATTCGTTTTTTTTAAACAACAAAGCATAATGCTTGTATTGAATATTGCATGCATTATTGTACGTCGCGAGTAATTATGCATCTGTGAGCAACAATAAATATGTAACCAGTAATCAAATGTTTCCGATTATTTACCACCCGTTTTCTTCAGTTTCAAATACTGATTTCGAATTTAGCATATATACGTTTTTCTATTTACAAACTTCAGACACATGGTCCAGCTTCCCACAAACCACAGGTTGTGTTTTAACCATATATTGGATTTCTGTAAGTATACTTATATCAACGTATCAACTTATCAACGAATGCAAAATAATTGCATTTCTTGTAGAATGCAATTTTTATAAATGCAAGGCAGATGTTAAACCATTTTAGATGCCTTGTGTTTAAGCCCTTCATAAATCTCATGTCAAGGATGTCAAAATGTAAGATTGTCATAATGTAACCGGACGAAGGAGCAAAATTTTAAAACCAAGCTCCTGAAGCGAAAATACTCCACTCTATATAAATTAAAATAAAGGGCGATTTGAACTTGATGAAAACGAAAAACTTACCGCATATTCAAACAGAACTGGTCCAAGGCGTTAAGACGACAATCTGCTGGCAATTACTTTTCGACAACAAAAAACGAAAATCCGTTTTTCACAAAACTACGAAGAAATAAGCAAGCAGTTAAAAAAGGAAGCATTTGGCATAAGTTAATTAAGGTTAAGAAAGAAAACTACTGCACTCTGGTGAATCATGCACTTTTGACGATTGCAGAATAAAAGAAAAAGCAATGTAATTGCAGAATTAACAAGCAAAGCAAACCACACCACAACTACTAAAAATTACATCAGGCAGTGTAATCTTTGATATTGTGTACGCAGCTAACGAGAAACCAGAGAAAAGATAAGAAAGTAAAGTAATTCGAGCAGCAGCCATTTGTGTAAAATTACGATCTGACATTTATGCAGAATAACCTTAGATGCAATAGTTTTATTTAATGCTTTATACCAAATTGAACAGCTCGTAAGCCTAAACCGTGCATATATTGCAATTAAGGCAAGTTCGAATGCCTAAACGTCATGCGAGGTTTTGGTTTACAAGCTTTCTCCAACACCGAAGTTATCCTTACCACAAATAAGCATGCGAAATCAGTTCTATCAGTTCTATATGACGGGACGTTATCACAGGATGAACATTTATCTGCAAAATTAACAAAACAAGCATGAAAATTTTGGCAGTTTAAACTAAAAATTTATTTTCAAAGTTGCAAATATCATCTGCGCACGCTCCTCCCTAGAGCATACACCTTAATAATCAATGTACAAAAACGCCATTCCTCACTGGTGGAAAACGTTGCCATTACTAACAGCTTTGGTAACTATGGAAGAAACACTTCTAAAAAAATCAGCTTAGGACACTTGGAACCACACTACCTAGCACAGCTATCTCGCCAATATTTCAACAATGGTCCCCCGATTAGGAGTGCCTAGTCAGTCGTGCCATGGGCAATCAGTCAACTGACAACAGACATATCTATATTATTAATCACAATATAATACAATTTGCGAGCTAGTATTATGCTCGCAGCTCTTAAATGTTACCCCTCAAACGTTAAGGCTCTTCTGAGTTGCAATTGCATTACTGCCATAGAATTCGAAATTCTAATGATTTTCAAAAATGCCATTAAATGCCAAGGATAAGCCAGTCCAAGTAAATCGGTAAACAAATTTCAGCATTTTTAATAGGCGATGCAAGCAGCATCAAGCAGGAAATATCGCTTTTTACGTTCAAAATAACTTGTGCAAAATTGTTTCAACTGGTCCATATAAGACTTTGAAATGTCAATTGAGATGACCCTAACGTCAATTTCGTTTTAATAAATTAGTCCAACGACATGCATTTTATAACGCAGAAAGGATTTTCAGCCAGGAAACATTTTTGTAAATGTTTTCACTTTTCCATTTACATTTAGCGAAAAGTAATAAAAATGATAAGAATATTGAACGCAAAGATGGGAATGTGCAAAATCTTCTCCAATTTTGCATTCTTACCAGGCGAGTAATAATTGTTATCGGATCCATGGACTTCCATGGTGTAAAAGGTCATCAACAATAGTAAATTATTGAATTATTGAAAAGAGTTGAAAGAGTATTGATGTTAGGATCACGTAAGCCTTTCAGAACTGAGCAGCTCTTATTTAGTTTCAAATTTATGACAGATTTATAGGACTAAGTACTTTTGCAAACAATAAGGTTGAACGAGGAAAACTATTCTCGATGGCCGATCTAGCGCACAGCCCATTATGCATTGCGAGGACAAGTTTTGTCAGCAAAAAAGGCATAATTTCAAACAACAGGGCGAGTGGGAGTCGCCTCTACACGTAGCAGCACTTATACAACACAGCGTCGAAATCAAGTGCTCGAACCCCCGAGAAAAATATATCTCTGCATATATTTTTATATCATATCAATAGAAATGGCAACATTTGTATTGCATAGTTCCGAGTGATGGAAGATGTAGTTTTAAATAACGGCGCAAAGAATGTGCGGTGAAGAATTGGGCAGGATTCGCTCGTTTCTGTAATACGTTTTGCACGAGGCTTCGCCAGCTTCAGCTTACCTAAACGAAAATATCACTCGAATCGCAATAAAGTTGAGCATTCCAAAGCAGCAGCACATTTCACTCATCGGATGCATCCTTTTGCATTAGAGCCATCACAGCCATGCTCCTAAATCTTTTTCGACAGCACTCGCCGCATCGTTTCTGTTCATCAGCCTTAAGACACCGAGTAATTCTGCCACGGCGCCACTTTCGTTATTCATCGCCTCCCACAAGTCTAAAATGCGATCCGTTGGACTTGGTTGCGTCGCAAAATAGTTAATATACCTGGAAACGTTAAAAAATATTCATTAGCAATGATTGCAATGTCCTCACAAGTACAAAGAAAGTCTGAAGGAATTTCATGACTAATACTCAAATTAATCGATTAAATTTTTAGGTTCTTAAATACTGTATAGCAACAGCTATTTTTTGCTACTACAGTACATGCATCAGTAGTAGACTATGCAAATGCAGCATCACCCATGTCAATTAATTTTTAAACACATTTCCATTGCGAGTACTATCTTTAAATTAGGGGAATCAATTCATTCAGCGATTGATTCAGCTCGTAAAAAGCGATGACATGAAAACTGTTATCTCTTTACCGGTCTACGTGTAGTCTCTCTGCGAACATCCTCCAATCATTTAATTTTGCATTTGGGGGATCCAAAAACTGACACAACTGTTTGCGCACAGAGTTTGGTAACCTATAAATGGTAAGATGCATATAATTTGCAGTTTCGATAAATTGATGACATATTCGTAATATTGCACTAGTAACTTATGATCTCGTCCATTACCTAAACCCCGTGAAATGGGGATCCAGCGTAACCATGGAACTGCATCCTGAGCTACTTGTCACTGTAGAAGACCTTACCTGAGGTCTGGCCACCGCGGGACTAGATGGGATTTTCTAATAAAATAAACAAATGGGACAATTGAAATAATCGTGAACTTGTATCCGTTCCATTAGTATATTTCCCAGTTGCAAAAAAAATGTTGAAATGACAATAGCGATGAGTTCATAAATGCAAGATTGCTTACTTCACGCAAGTTGTTGTTAATCCGCAAAACTTGACGGTGTGCCTGAAGGCCTTTTTGGTAAACCAAAATGCTGCAACTAATGGTCTGGACCAAACGGTCCAAGTGTTCGAGAGTGAATGAACAATGCAAATTATTTTGGGTACTGGTCCAAACGTGCTGGAATGGTATTTCCTAAAACGATAGAAAATGATCAGTAATGATTAAAATTCAACGACACACTGACAATATACTACGCGATGACACTGAAAGATCCAGATGTGTTGACATGAAACTAAATGGTGAACAACTTATAGACAAGAGTACGAGAAACGAAGACTTGCCTGATAATTAGCGGCCGGTTTGCTTCTCCAGCCGATCTTTACGTCTTCCATGCATAAACAAAGATTTGAGCCACCGTCGTGGAAATGCATAGTTTTGGGCTTATCTAATAATCTACCTCCGAGTCTCTTCTCAACTTGGATTACACCCTAAGTAATTTAAAAACGAAAATTATCAGATATGCAAAATTAGAAGCTTGGCAAACAGCGATATAATTTACAAATTGTGAAATGCACGAAAGTCAAGCAAGTTTGAAACCAAAATTTATATTGGCATTGAATCATCTGAAACACAGATCATTAAAAATCACAAATATCATCGTTAAATAGCCGATTGTAAACATTAAAGACACAACAAATTATAAATTTATAGTCGAGAATGGGTTTCATTCCATTACAACATCACATTTCTATGCTAACAGCAAAGTGCGGGGTTGCATTCAACTCTCATCTGAGAGACGCTAATTCCCGTTTTTCTATATTTTTCGTTTCCATAGGAAGTTCAAAACTAGCAAACCAATTGATTGGCAATGTAACCTATAGGTAACCTATGTTTGACACGTAATGAACAGTTTCAGCTCTAAATGAATCAGAACCTAGGGTAATATTTTTCCCTTTGGCAAGAAAATCTTTAAACTTGACATTGCCCAGGTCTCTGAAGACCTTCAATTCCCACGAGAACAGTGCAACGATAGCCAATCTGCGACAGAAAGCCCCAAACTCACCTCAAGAGCTGCCTGCGTATCTTCCAAGCAATAAACTCTGATGCTATAATCAATAGACGAATGGATGGCCGGGGCAAACGCCGCTAATTTCAGCCGTTTGACAGCGCGGCCAGCAGGGATGGATTCACCCACCAGGGCTAAACGCGTCAAATGGTCCACCATCAAATGGCATTCCGTGAGAGTCAATTGGATGTAAGCCGGGGTGTTTATGGTTTCTTGACCCAGTTCGACCATTTTCTAAAAGAGACGACAAATCGTTTCAGACTAGCTCTTTACAAAGGTCAAAAGCAAGCGGGCATTTCCGAGTGAACTGACTACAGCAGAAAAGGCTTTGAGAATTGTCAAACTTCCAATACAAGCTAACGATTGGTCATCGGTAAATAATAATTCGGGAACAATTTGGAAATTTGACCAATTGAGGGTAGTTTCCGACTAGAAACTTATTCTCGCAATTCTACAGCAATATTCCCGTTCACTTCGTAGCTGATTGAACGAATAAACATTCTGCAGCTAATAGGCAGACCTCTCGGACATTCCCATTTCCATAGCCGCAATTCTCAAACGCACAATAGCTACCTCCCACTCTGGCGTTTCTTCGTGAGGCGTTTCACTGTGATACACACTGATGGCCCACTGATTGTTCTTCAGGTTAGCACAATGCTGGAAGCTCACCACAACGGGCTTGTTGAGCGCAACGCCTGGTGGACCGACTTGGATCACCGGACTGAGAAGGGTTTGCTTATCTACACGTAAACAGAAGACAACAAGTTGAGTTTAGTCTGCTCGAGGCTGCGTAAATTCGCAGTTTGAATAATCTCATGCAACCAAGACTAACCTGACAATCTAGGTCTATCTCTGTCTTCTCTAAGCACTGCCACGTACAACTCCTCGACCACGCCACGTTTTATCGCCCCTTGAGGTACCGATAAGGAGATGCCTAAAAACGCAAAAAAAAAATCTGGTCAAGCTCATTCAAATTGCCAATGACTGTAGTACGAGGTTGATTTTTGATGATAGAAAATTAAAATGATCATGAATTACTTTGAAATTTTAAAACCATATCAATCCAAAGTTTCTCTTCAGTTTCTCTCATATTAACAAATGCAAACTTTACAAATAATTTAAACTGTTCACAAAGCATGTGTGGGGAAAAAAGCCTAGATGGAGAGTTTGGGGGGATGTTGACAGGACGTCATAGCAAATAAACAAACCAGAATCTGGAATGAAGAGTCTTCCACCCGTTTTGGTGAAACTTCTCCAAGAGATGCACTCTATGTCGATGTGGGGCGGGAATGCGCTGGACACGACGGACTGCCGGCAAGAGGTCAGGTCTGCGTCGTAGTCTGAATCTGGAATGGATCCATCTGGAAAGTACAGAGGATGTCAATGGTCAAGCAAACTGGCAAAAGCCTGGGTGAAAAAGCGAATTCCAGACAAGAAAGCCTACCTGTTGAGCAAACGCTCTGCAAGGAGTTCTGCGAGTCGGAGCGCGGCGGCTTGTCCGTGGAGCTCGGCGTCTGCGAGCGAGAGGCTTCGCTCAAGGGCAGTTTGTGCAAAGGGCTCGGAGGAACGTTCAGGGGCATAGTGCAGTCAGTGTCCAGGAGAGGGTTGTGCAGGTGGGGCAGGGGGTGACAGTCGATGATGGCAGACTTCTCGTTGGAGTTCAGGTCGCCGACGCACTGATCGTGGCTCAGGTTGTTGTGCGGACCATTGCGGGTGTTCTGGGTGAGGTCCGGCTGCACGGTGAGCACTTCTGGAAAAAAGGGAACAAAGCACTGACATTAATAAAACAACTTAAAATGATGTTGTTTAGAAGATTATAATATACATGATAGTTGCAATTGTCCGATCAGGCGATCATGTAAATTGTCATCACCGACAATAAAAATTGTCCGGCTAAAAGCGTTTTGCCTAAAAGGTTCCTGATGTGTCCAAGTTACAGAGGTAGTTAACTATTATGTGAAATGTGAGGGTGTTCGACAAGTCCATCGACAATAAATCTATGTTTGGAAGCAGAAACCGAGATCATAAACCCTAAAGCGCAATAAAACCGTGGCGAACGTCGACCGGAAGTGGTCGGCAATCCGCGGCTAGATCCGCCAAGAAGCGCTCGTTGGTCTTCTTCGAGATCCCCGAGCCTCGTTTGGCAAATCCCTCGGATTTCTTCGATCCTCCAAAGCCGCCCATTTCGCCAGATTTGTCGCTGCAAAGTGGCCATCAGGTGGGGGCGACGGCCCTGGTCCCTCGTCTCTATTTGTCCACGGCGGATCTCTCAGCTCATCTCATTCCGAAGGGCAATTGCTGGTGGAGGACCTCCAACCATCTCGTAAACCAGGCGAGGAGGATGCACCGTCCACGAGCAATGGATCTCAAGATCTTGCAAACAAAGATCAGCCTTGCAATCACTTAGCAATTAGTTTGCAATCGTCTTCTCCCCCACCTATCCCCCCCAAGAGATCACAGATCACTGGCAAAGACGACAGGAACCACCAGGGTGGGAGGCAAAGCAATCATCCCAGGTCATCCAGTCGTGTCGAGAAACCACCGTGAACAATAAGGGCCGTCGAAGACCTCCATCTTTTACAATAGGCGGAAGCAGTCAGGTGGAAAACCGGAAAATCCTCCGATCCGCAGCCCATACGTCACCAGCTCGTAAAACGCCATCTCCCACTGCTTGATTTCGAGCACGAATTGCAAGCACTTGTGCTCGATTAAAGTGACCCCAAGGCCAATGCCGGAAATGCTAGATTTCTTAGAATACTAGGCCAGAATTCTATGTCACATTGGTGCACCTGAGTAAACCATCCCCTCCCCCTCCCCCACCACCACCACATGGCATCTCAGGTGTTGACTGTGGGTGTATTACATTGAATTGAATTGTAACAAACTATGAGTGAATTATCCTTATAACGAATCGTATGCTAGCAGTGATTGCTTGGTAGTCGGGGGCAGTTCAATCAGAAATTGCACTGTTACCTGTAGCTGAGATCAGGCTAAATTTAACACAAAATAATGCTAAATTGCGACAGATATCATAGTGTGAGTAGGTGTTATGGAAACAGTGATAGGCTTTTAATAAGTTAAATATCTATCAACAGCAACATGTATTTTCGGAGTAGCTCGACCAGCCAGACACCCTGTTTTTCACCCTCGATTACGGATTCTTGCCACATTTTTCAAACAAGCAAATGGGTCATTTTTTATTAGTATTATTATTATTATTATTCTAACTCGGCAATTTCGTTTCGAAGCGAACGTGGTTCCCCGCCCACTCGCTCGAATTTGCTCCGGCATAATGCTTACTTTTATTTTCTTCTTCAATATTTCAGCCTTTTAAGCGAACCATTACCCCGGTCGTCTCGTCGCCCCCCAGTAATGCTAGTTGATAGAATTTATGAACGACTCTAAATTTCCATTATCCTAAAAGCTTTGTGCATAATTTCAACGGGCGCAAATAATCCGATTAGAAAACTGCAGGAAAAATAACGGCTCGTTTCGCGAAATCAAAAATAGCGAAGAGCGAAAGAAAAAAGGGCAGAAAAAGACTAAAACGGAACATTTTTAGCCCTTTTTTGTTTCATCGCTTTGCTGAGCCACTGGCATGGGTTTACAACATGGACGAAACATAAATGCGAGTGAGTGAGAAGAGGCAACGCCATCGTCGAAGCTGTCAACCGCAATTATCGACTGGATCGTTGAATTTTGACAGAAAACGTTGGCCCTAAGCAGCATGTTTGAAAAAAAAAGGAAAAAAAGATGGAGAGATGGCGTTTGTTTATAAGCGTTTCAAACCTATTTGGAGAGTAGGGTGGGGGCTTCGACAGCTGCATCCCAAACAACTGGGCTTTTTCAACGTGGGGTGAAATGCGAAAAATTATCATTTCGTACGCTTGATTTGGCTTTTTCACCAACGAAAAAAAGTGAAATAAAATGAAAATAGCGTCCGAAATGACAGCGGTGTGCGTTGGACAAATGGAGGGAGGAAATGCTTCCAAAAACTGATCTAAATGAGAAATAATTAACGACCTATCATTTCTTGCAAAAAAACGTGACGTGCATGTTTCACATTTCAAAAAAGACATTTTTTGTTTTATTTATTGCAAAGAAATGTAAATGGTTTCAGATGCAGACTGTGTTCTACATGTGCGTTTTCTGCCTTGATACAGTTTCGTGTACATGTACATGGCCGTGTATTGTTTATTTCTCAAACATTTCGAACCCTATATTGCAAATCGTTTTTCGAAGACAACAACATTCGAAATGGAAATAAATTTCACTAAAAATCGAATATTATGTGTTTCAGCACGATGGCCTCCCTCGCAAGCCCAGCAATCTCATGTCATTTCCCAAATAAAAAGAGGATTTTTCAGTCAGTCCCGAGTAAGTTTCATCAGCAGCTGTCACGCTCCTTAATGAGCTGAAAATCGTGCATTTTCCGATGAATCCGGCTGGCGAGTGTCAGACGGGGAATTCCCCTCTCGCAATGTCAATGCCAGGATTGCCCGCCATCATTTCTGGCCTTTTCCATCCTCCCAAAACCCCCAAAACGGCATCTGGCGGCAGGATCGGGGAAAATTGAGTCCATCGCCGAGATAAGCGTCTTAAGTAAAACTTAATGAAAGCGG
This sequence comes from Cylindroiulus punctatus, assembly GCA_034695085.1. Taxonomy (NCBI): domain Eukaryota; kingdom Metazoa; phylum Arthropoda; class Diplopoda; order Julida; family Julidae; genus Cylindroiulus; species Cylindroiulus punctatus. The sequence continues at coordinate 17,265 of JAQFYZ010002329.1, forward strand.
ACAAGTTGTCATCGAAAGCAGTGGTTGCTGCAATCTCCAGATTTGGGAAACATCGGAATGGTTTTGAATGGACCCTAGAATCGATGGTCCTCCTCGAGCGAGCAGTCCGAGCCTCTTCAAATCCGATCTGCTTTGCTGATAGACCAAAAGCCCCTAGTGGAAGGGGCAGTCAAGCTTCATTAAGTTAAACTTAAGCTCGAGCCTAGCCATTAATTGGAAGTGGCAGAAAAGGCGGGGTTAGACGGGGTGAAAGTCCCGAAAATGGCAAATGGAAAATGTCTAGGGCAAAACGCTTATGAGATGCATTACA
>JAQFYZ010002330.1:0-17572 GCA_034695085.1 Cylindroiulus punctatus
TCAGTTTTTTACGCTGCAAACTCAACTTCTTCAGTAAGACGCCTCTTACTGACATCCTCACATCCTTTAGAATTTTTTTTTTTTTGCAATGATTCTTTATACAAAGCTCTTGAATTTCTGATCCTAAGAGTCATAGCTTTGGGAATATCCTGAAAATCAGAACTTTCACTCATAGCCTGAATACCATCATACACTTGCCTTTGAGCAATAAGGGATTCACTTAACTGATTTTCCACGACAGTTTCTTTGTTGTTAGAGAAACCACGCTCAACAAATGTATTGCCCTAGCTAAAAATTATATTTTTTTTTCAAAAAGCTCCACAGAATGTCTAGACAATTGTACCTTGCAACTAGGGCCATCGAAAAGGGATCAAGGCATTCCTTTTCCTTGTCATAAGCCTTGAAACATGTCTTAACATCAGATTTTGAACACGAGCTTTTCAACTCTTTGAGTATCATATCACCCTGACTGCCACCAATACACTATTTCTCACTGAAAACATCATATGGGATATTCCTAAGCTAGGAATAGGGTGGATGGAAGAGGATTGGGGATGGAGCTGCTGGAAGACTGAGTGCTGGGATAGCATTTTGCTTTGACAGTGAAAAATTTCCCTGACCACTTACCAATTTCCCTGATTTATTCCAGACTTCCCTGACCTGTGGCCACCCTGAATGTTGATCAAGCTTCACTTTGGTGCAAATTTGGTGCACCAAACTGCAGCCATATCAGAAAGTGGATGTAAATTTGGAGTAACGTTTCCTAGTTGTAAATGCACAGTTTTTAAACTAATTTGTCCTTTTCTTCAAGTATCAACATCCTTGGATACTTCAACCATGACATTTTACACAACCATTATTACTTGACATACATGCACATGCAGTTTAGATTTTGAGTGCATTTTAGGGGGAACACATTTCTGTCAGCATTACACATGTATTGTTTCAAATACCCACGAGCATATGCCAGTAAAACCACCAACCTCTAACGCGACCTATAAAGACAGCCAATCAGCCATGGCAATACTAAGTGTGTAAAAAGTGAGGAAAAGGGATAAAAAGTTTGTCTGCACAATCTGGTGCCATGTCTTCCAAATGCTTCCAAAACGAGAATATAATAATTGATAAATGCACGAGTGGAGGAGATGACAATGAATCCATATCCAAATGTCATGAATGCCATAAATTTGTAATAGTTCCGAGTCTCCATGGTGCTTTCCGTATAGCTATAAAAAGGTCATTAAGGCATTTCCTGTTCATTTACTTAGAAGCACCTCCGAGCTTTCAGCGTTAATTTAATTTAAAATAGTGATCACAGCGTAACGAAAGAATCGTTTATGAGCGCTCATTTGCGATAATAAGAACCAGAGCAGCTCCCAACACCATCATGCGATCGATATTCCAATTTTCTTGAGACACGGTAGCAAATTAAATTCTATCGCGGAGAAAGAATTTCATTCAAAAATCACCTTCTTGCAAATTAAGTAAGCACCTCGCTAGCAAAAGTCGTGCTTTATATTTCAAAATGCATAAGAATGTGGACGCGTATAATGTGCTGCAAGCAAGCATCTCTGCATGGTCCATGACCACCAAGTCACTTCTAGAGAAGAATTCTTATTTAATATTTGAAAATGCATAAAGTACGTGTATAATACAAGAAGAACAAAAAAATTACGTCATGTAGTCGTGCCAATGGGCCGTGCACGAACGACGTCCAATGTCAGAGTTCATGAAAATGTAACAATGATCACACATCAAAACATTTCGGGTGAAGAATATAATGAACATGTTAATGGGCCGTGGAATGGAATTTATTGGTGTTGACAATAGTTGTCGAACTTCGAAGTATCAGCAAGGTCAGCACAAACATTAAAGTTGTCAAAGTTTGGAAGACTGCTGTAGAGTTAGATGCATGCATGAGTTTGCAAACTCGTACTTCCCCTTCTCTAATGTAAGTTAAAGTAAAGGATTGGTGGTAAGAGGTACTTACAACCTACAAACTGCTCAAAACTGAAATAAATCTAGGAAGTTTTTGGGATTCAATCGAATGTAATATATCACCACAAGCTTATTAATGAAGGAAGATGTATTGAGACTGTGTGCTGCCAGGGATGATACATCACTAACATCAGGTCCATTCAACTAGATTTCGACGCTAGGACTTCAAGGCGTTGATGGGCATTTATATTTCTGACTTGTCACCGCGTCTGAAGAAAGTTTCCCTATCCTCCTCAAAAATCTCTTTCACCCATTCAGACTTCTTATCTGACTACTCGGTGTTTGAAGATCACAAAAACCACTAGCAATCATATTGCAGATAGTTTCTTAATTCAATTAAATCAGACTCGGGCACCAACTTATACCAGGCTATCCTTTCCTCTTATTAATTTCATCAGCCATAATAAATAAGATGAGAGAAGGATAAAGTAATTAAGTTATTTAATAACGAGAACGGAGTTCGTTATTAAATCACATTTATTATGCATCCCATATTGCCGTAAGTATAATGAGCTTCGCTTACAGATCCCTATAGATGCGCTTGCCTGATTGGGATGCACCCAACATGCATAAAATTAGCATAAACTGCTTTAAACGATCCCTTATTCGAAAGTAAGGGGTTAAGAGCGGAGTGCTAATTTTAGGGACGTCGAGACTAACAAACTGTATAATTTTGCAGAATACTTACAACTATACCGGGAAATGCTTTCGGAAGATGAATTCAACTAATTGCTAAATTTTTAAACCAATAATAACAAAAGAAAGGAAAATCTTCATGGATGTTGCGTTTGTCTTTGATGTTTGATATATGAAATTTATAACCCTGCTGAATAAACAATGTGCGCGATCGCTGTCAGCAATATACGCTACTTATCAGTAAGGTAAATTCCCCCGTGATCCGAATAGGTCGAGTCATTCAGATTGCACTCACGTTTAAGTTGAATAAATAGCATATCAAAGATGAAGATATCAAGGAAAACAAAAAAAACTTCTTATTGGCATTCGCTGCATGTTGCGTATAAACTGCATGTTTTTTCATTACCGAACAATTGACAAAACGATAAGAGCGTTCACATCCAGAATGCTGGGTATTAGGGCAAGGGAAGCAAATCGATTGGCAAAAAATACTGCAAATGAATTCTAATTATTAGCCGAGCTTTAGTGAGAGGAATACATAGCAGTTTCTGTGTTTTTTTCGAGATTGCGTGACTGGGAAAGACTGCAACAATGGAATGTACTCATCATTAATTCGATAAAAATCAAAGCCACCGTATTTTAATACCCTTGATTAACTATCAAAATCAACGGAGTAAATCAAAGATTCAGAGAGCTGTTTCTTTCTTGATCATCGATGCTTTTATCTATTTCCCTGCGCGATTATTAAGGTTTGCCAGAAAAAAACTGCAATGATCAAATACTCTTATTAGAGATTAATCAATTCATCGCATTTATTCTTTTATCGAAAAATTCCAAAAAAACTACTTAGTAATGAAAATACTTTATTTGAAAACGACGGAAATGCTGCAGAACAAAACTTCAATTTAAAATGATAGCCTACACTGCTGGTATTTCATGCAAAAATGATTGATGCAAGGATGTCATTAGTCATATTTTTAGGAACCCAAGATCCGGTATGATATGATATGATATGTAAGTGAATTTTACCTATATTTCCAAAGAAAATTCCTCGGACTGCAGGAGTTTTAGCGCTCAATTCTTGACAAAATACTCAATGACATCAATAATTCAGGGAATGGGGCAGATGAACTTTTTTTTAAATTACTAATAATGGGTTGTCAGTAGATTTCAAACTATTTTTCATCAATATTAATTAAGATAGGAATATCTATATTACAACTTTTATAAAAAAAGCTAGATCACCAAAAATTGCAAAAACTTTGCAGATATTCTGTTATAAGAAATCATCATAAACACACAAAAGATGTTGATACTGAAAAGTTTCAAATTCCAATTAGAATTTCCTGAGTTTTCAGGTTTTCTAAATTGAATTTAAAATTCTGAGATTTCAAGGGTTTTCATGTTGTTAGTTTGCATAGCCTTTCTTAAAATTGAAATTTCGTAAAACATACTGTAGTGCGTGGATCATTCGCCATCTAAATCCAAATATATTTCTTGGCGACGAAGTTTCAACTTTTTCCTATCCAGGAAATAAGTCAAACGATCCAATTATCTTAAAACTAAATTTAATCTTTCAATCATCTTGAATGAAGAAAACCGAGACTGCATAATGTCTTAAGTTACAATATGGGTTTATGGATTCACCAATTTGCCTTAAGCTACAGAGGAAAAACACATGAAATCTCAATTAAGATAAACTTGTTTTTGCATGCAGTGTGACAGTTTTACGCGCATGAACACTTGGAAAATAGCAGATGCTAAGAAATTTGACTAAAACAAATTCAAATTTAATACCAAACTGGATTTCATTATATCGTTACCTTCATCTTAATCACGTACTGAGGAAAACTTCAACGCGTTGCAAGATGATAATTTTTGATTGCATCACATTGTCTTATTTGCAGCAGACAGAAACAAAACTCATCTCGTCAGAAGACACTTTCATTAGGAGTGTAGGTGCACACCTTATGTCTTGTATTTTTATCAGGAGCAGTACTTTTGTCTGCAGTATTCAACTTGTACAGTGTAGATATTATTGCGTATATGTAATCATACTTAATCGTTGCCTTTTGATGTTAAGAATAGACAAATAAAGTTACAAAAGTGATCGATCCTAGGCACATGACACTGACTGTTTGACAGTTAACAAGTAAAAGTCTCGAAATCGATAGTAACCAGTTATTCAGTGGCGTAGCAATGGTGAGGACGAGGCAGGTGAGGCAAAATTTCTTAAACCCAAATTTACAGCAAATTTATTCTATAGTTTACGACACAAAAAGTTAATTTGCATATCAATAAAAGGTAATCCATGTTTATAAATTATATTTTGCGAACAAATATAACAATTTGGACTAATCCCTACTTCACAGAAAGCGTACTACATATATATAAAATGCCATATTTTACTTTCTTCATGCAGGGTTCCCTATAGATAAAATTTTAAAATTCCATGACTAGGTTTTTCAACAAATTGCCTGTCCTATCTGACTACCGAAAATGCAAAGCTGTAACATACGCCAATGGAATGTTATATGTATTGCTTATTATACTTGCATATAACCTGGAGATACTAAACAGTAAATTTAGATGATTTTCTTAAATTGACACGGCTTTCATTATTAATTTCTTCCACAGAATTGCATATCATCTCTTGATTGTTGCTAATTTTCCAGGAATTTTCGAAGTACATCCATTTCATGTTAATCTTTTCAATTTCCCTGGCAAATTCATGTTTCTATGAGAATCGTTAAATAAAATACTTCCCTACAGCGCAACAATGGGACACTACACTTCAAAAGTTGGCAGAAAATCGAAATAAGAAATAAAATGTTTGCATGAATTCACTATTCTGTCATTCATAAAGCTAATACTCATGTGCACCATAAAACAAATGTTTATAAGGGCCCGTAAATGCAAAGGCGAACAAATGTGCAATAAAATGGAAACAATTTGATGAGTGATCTTTGCGCTTTTTATGCATTTTATGTTGTTATCCTTTAATTATTCTAATGTATATTTGAAATAGATATATCTGGTGGCATGTGTATTGTGGCATCTGTATTGTCAAGGGTGCTCCGGGTGGCCAGTATGGCATTTTCATCCCGTATACCCCCAGGGCGACCTTGGCATTTACAATGTATTTATCTTTCCATATCGTTTCATAGGAAAGCAGAAACATTTCTTTAAAATAACAAAGAAAGGTCATCGCAAAATGCTCACATCTGGAATACTGCAAGTTCCTCTGAGAGGTATTTTCTGTGTGACATGTAGGAGGAGAAAACAAAAACAAGTCACAAAACGTATCCAAAACAGTTTCTATGGCGAATCCTGGATTAAAAATGTGTATAAAACCTTATATTAAGTTTGGTAATTAAAATGATGTGAGCGTGGAAAGATGCTTACAGTACTGTTCAAGTACATCCATTCTTGTCGCCCACCTGTTTGGTACAAAAATACATGTATACCCACAGTGCTGCCATGTACTTGTAGCTGTATTTGCTGAAGATAAAATAAAGTTATCAGCAGGGGCATACAAAATGACACTATGTAGCCCACGAATTTGAATTAGCCATCAATCAAATTCAGCTTTTATAAATTGTGATTAGGGAGTTACCGTACATATTGCATCTGCAATTTAACTGCGACTTTAATACAGGTAGCTTATTTGGTATACAGGGCGAAGCAGAAATGTGTCTCCGCCCCAGAACTGTCTAAAATGTGCAGGCATGACACTGTTGCAATTCATGAACAAAGTATCAAGGACTGTCATATGCACGTTACAGCAATAGCTCCAATTTGAAAATAAAACCTGCAATCAGGTCATCAACTGTTCATTCATTACTTATGAAGCAATACTGTGAATTCATTTCATATTTCCAGAATTGCTGGATTGGAGCTCCTCTGCACAGCAGCAGTGCATTGAAGTTGCACATCACCCTGAATGGCACCAATTCTCAGAAGACTGTTTGCCATAGATATCAAAGTCTTGAATTATGCATATCCCTAACAGGATTGGATTATGCGCTGGATGGTCACAAGCCCAATGTTGATCACGCTTCACTGCAATGCTGCGAAGCTTTCAACAGTGCACCAAACTTGCCGTTCAAGAAATACGAAATTTACGGAAACGTTTCCCAGACCCAAAAGAATGGTCGTAGACTAATTTTCCTTTATACAAATTTCACATTGGAACGACTTACTACTCTAACTTAACAGGTTAAAGAGTTGCATTTTGGGAATTTGTGGGTGCACATTTCTGGCTGGCCCTGTACAAGTCTCCCACTCCAGTTACACGTAATTGACGTAAAATGTTCAAATAAAAGAATCTAGCCTGGAAGGAACTGGGATATGTTTCACAGTAATGAAACGCCAGAAATGACGGTTGGTAATGCATGAAAAGGAAAACACTGCCTGGAAGCGACAAGAGGAAACCATCAAACAAAACAAAAACTGAAAACGGAACTGAAGGCAGCAACACCGTAACAGAAGAACAGAACGAAGTATTATGAATGGTAAAAACAAAAAGTCAAACAACCCACACACCAGTATGATAAGAAAGAAACAAAAATGCCACAGCCGACATTATCTGTCCCCAGAAGGCTAAGTCAGATTAATTTGATGGGGGCATTTATGGAAAACAGTGACATTTTAATGAAATGGGTTGATTAGATCAAAACATGACGGTCTAGAAATGGTTCCGTCAAAATAAGCCCCTTTTAGATGGTGCTGTTCATGCTATCATAGCCCAAAGTGGATGTGCAAAGATTTCACACAAAAAGATGGCGAGGTAGCCTACTGCTGAGATTGAATTGTGATATGGCGGAGTATTACGTCGGTTATTCCCCTCAAAATAGCTTAAAATAAAGTAAATTACCTCACTGTACTCGCTAATGAAAAATTCTGGAGGAGAAAAAGGGATCTCTAACATCCGAGGGTCCCATCATTTCCAACAGATCCATTTAGAAGAGCAAATGGGAAGAGGTGAAATCCCAAAGAAGGGTAAAGATAAAAACTCCATTAACTGAACAATCCTGATCCTTTTCCTTATTTTGAGTAAGTCGACTGAAGAAAAGAATCGGAATTGTTCCGCTTGCTCAAGATCCCAGCATGCTCAAGATTGGTGCATTGATGGTTAGCCCGCTCTGTCCATCACTGCACAAATGCACAAACTTCATAATGCAGTCGGCCATGTAAAAAGACCCAGTTTGTTCAATTGTAATACGATTACATACAGACTAAGTGCTTAGTGGCGGTAAAATCTGTCACCTGGTGGCGCAGCTTGAGCAGAGCGAGCAGTTAAATTCTCAGAAAGCCAACGTTTCGAACAAACGAAAATCAATAACGCATTTTACATGGCCAGTTATTTGTCAACACAAAATTGAAGAGATAAGCAATTATGTGGAAGAGCCTAATAATAAAAACGTCGATCAAAAAACATTTTTTGAATAAGTTTTCCTTATAAAAAGTGTTATACAGTATCTCCAATACTGTACATGACATTTTTGTATTTCCATTGGTCAGAGAAATAAATGTTTTTAATCCTGAAAAGTTAGAAAAGTCAAAACATTTCGTCTCTAAAGACGCCGTGTTATCGTAACGTTGTCTTAAATACCAAGCAGTCATGTGTGGATAGTGACAAGTAACAACTCAGAATATACCAATTTGAGGTTCAGTGCAGTGTTCCTTGAACGCCAAAAGAAATTAAATAGTTTTTGGTCTTTTTCAAATCACATTTGCTACTCCAACTTTTAGTTCCTTTCCAGAAAGTATCCATAATAGTTTAACCAAACAAATCGATTGAATAACAGTAATGTAAAAATCAACAACAGGGAGAATTGGGTGTGTTTTAAATGTCCCCGAAAGGTTTGTCAGTAAAACTCTCGAAGGCTCTGACGTGTTCGATCCGTACATCGACTGGGCCATCAAAATATAACTGCATTAGCTCCAAATTCTTGGCTGGTTAATCATCGTAAGTACAGCTATCAACGCATCAAGTCGAAAAGCGCTATACCGTTGAAAATGTTTGCATTGGGCCAAGTGTTCCACAGGTGTACGTTTCCATTAACGAGCACTGTTGATCTAATAACGGGGAAGGTAGCAGACCTTCAAATTTCCGATTTGACGCCAATTGCCATAGGCAAACTAAAGCTGCACTGTTGCACAGACAACCTCAACACACTGCTATTCATTGATACATGCGCGTTGAGAATCAAAAATAGAGGATTAAAATACAAAAAAATGCAATACTGCAACTGCAAACTGTACTACAGATACCCGTCCTACCAAAAATGGTGTGCAAAAGATGTACAGAAAAATCCCCATCAAGTTTTCTGCACAAATGTTTCTGAGAACAGTGCAGTATTCTGCAGACACTAACATTTTTCAGTGCAATTTCTTTGGATATTTGTGGACATTAGAAGAAATCGTTTTACAGAAAATCATATAGAAAAATCCCTAATTCTGCTCAACGGTAATAGAAGATTTTCTGCAGAATTTCGCTATGTACTGTATGGCAGTGATTGCCAACCTACGAGCCATTATAGATCACTAGGTTAGTTTATAGGTAATACTACAAAAAAATAATAAGAAGAAAAAGATAAATTGTGTCAGCTAGGGCAGTACATGTACCTATGCAATATACCATACAAGTATAGGTGTATGTTTCGTGAACATTGCATTTGCAGCAGGATATCATCTTTATGTATAGTCTTTTTGAGAAGAGACTTCCATTAATAAAATCCAAAGATTCTGTCACACATAACGACTTACAAAGTATAGAAAGTTTTAATCGAAATGTGTGCACAATATGAGAACATGTCACAACATTATGGCGTAGAAGAATGAGAATACTCATTTCCGTATTGCCAGGCTGGTAAACCCCATGAGCAGGAAAATAAATTTCAAAAGCAATGAGCGTAGAAAAATGTGATCCGAAAGACATTTGGGAATGTTAGAGAATGTTTGCGCATAAAACATTAATGATACTGTCTCATTCATATTTAAGTTTTCCATACCTTCCCGAAGCAAAGCGAGATCATGAATCATTTTCCGGATTATTGAACGGTTAGTTTCTATTTACATGCATGCTCACTAGCGTTAAATATGTTTATTTTATTGGAGGGAAATTTCCTGTTCGTTGGACATCACTGTCATTCCCGATATATAACGAGGCTAACAGTTTTCCTTAATGCGAGCAGTTACATTAAGCCGTTGCCAGATCTTTCTCCGAAATTACGAATTTATGATGTATGAAATATTAACGCAAATCAATACTATTTTTCTGGAAACGACCATCAGTTATTTAACGAATGTCCCCACTACGCTCGCATTAAACTTATTTTGCTATGCTCGGCAGCACACCATTTTCCCATAAGACATAATGCATCACCAGTAATCCTTCCAATCCATTTCTGCTAGATAGAATTACTCTTAACAGTTATTCGAGACTAAGGATTTCACGAGCCTTTGATTTGTAAGTAAAGGAAAGACCGCATTACTTACGAAAAATGCTATATGGCATTCAATATGTTTAGGTTAAGCGAGTTGCCACAAACACCTTGAGCCTAGCAGTGACAGTTTTAATTATTTCAATAGTTCACTATATATGTATAGACACAACCCATGTCTAGAGTTTTGAATTAAAGTTGTTTAATAACAGCGACTATTTCGATATTTAGAAACCCTGTCGGTGCAGCTGTTATATCGGTATCATGTCGGAAAGTTTCATTACTGGCGTCTGTAATATAACGTCATTATTTTTGATTTAGTTTTTTTTTCAAAAAGCTTAGAAGGCCGTAAAAATACTGATGGCGGGGTCCGGTGAACTGACCCTGATCAAAGGCGTTTCTAAGAAAGCAAAGCGTTTGATCTCGATATAGCGCATTGCGTATATTTCTTCAAATAAAAGCGATGGTCTTTCATCTTAACTGCCCAAGTGAAGAACATCTCAACATCTCATATAGCGTCCTGTAGGGCTTATACCGTTATGACCTGAATGCGAGACGACGCTCATATTTTTCACTTCATTTTTCAAGATAGTCAACAAGAAACGAGTCAATGAAAACCGTCGAATTCATAGTTGGACCCAAGTAACGCCATCAAATTTGGTTTCCTGGTTGGAACAGTTTTGGGGTGTGCCAACAATAGATGGATAATACTAGAAATCGAGGGCTATTATCTCCTTTGCCAATCTGGTTTGATGATAGTTATTTGTGCACAATATATAGCAATAACCTATTCAACTCAGATTACAGATTACGCCCAAAAATTGACAATATCCATCGACACATGAACATTATATCTGTAAATTGTGGAAAAATATGGACATAAATTAACTTATACATGTACACTTGACGATTTGATTTAGGTACGCTTCATCATTTTAGTAGTGTATACTATATTTATACATTGTAGGAGAGTCGCCGAAACATAATCCGATGTGTAAGGGGATATAATAGTACGCCCGAATTTAGTTTACGTTAAGATGTATTATTAACATGAAGATTATACGCAACATCGTCATCAGATTAGATTAGGACAGACCTAATTAGACAATCTGTATATCATGTAAAATGAATAATGAAACTGCTCATTAGACGACGTAATTGCCATTAGACCATTTCAACAAATCGTTGAACCATTGCGTGTTTATGTTCGCGTTACTGGTAGCTGAAAACACAGTATGGGCATATACGGAATTAAGTAAACAGCGAGTATATTTGCATATCAAATGGCATACAGCCACATATACATGTAGGTCCATTTTTGGACAACAGCTGATCTAACCATACATGGCATGTATGGTTTGCAAAACTCAAACAAAAATTACACAAAGGTAAAAATGACAATGAACATTTGGATCGTCTGGTGTGACAACATTGCATGGGATTGGTAGCTCTTGTGTAAAATGCACTCTACACGTCAGCAAAGAGTGGCAGAAGCGAGTTGAATGTCAAAAGGTTGAATGGGAAGGCGAGGCGGCAAAAACGTTGGGAGGAACGCAATGTAATGGCATGTACTTTGGTTAGCTACGAAGATATTGTGAATAATGGTTTGAAAGCTTCGTGTTCATCTCAATTTGAGCGAGTTAGGTGCGCGAAAGGCACTTTGTGGCCAATGCGCGATATTTACAAACTTAAAGAGACGTTCAGGCCCCTGATAAACGAAAATAAGTCTCTCTCAGAAGCATTAAAAAGAGTATTCGGAGGACGTTAGAGCGGTTTGAGGTTGCCAGAAGTGCCAAACAGTTTGTCTAATGCGGGCCAAAAAATGCGTTATGACATTCCAGTTATGCAAAACGCGAACATTACTGGAGCATCAGAATTCCAGCAGACGAATGGAAATAACAATTCGCGGCAGAAAAAACTCCAAACGACATTAAATGAGCTGCACAAATTCAGTTATAAGAACACCATTTACATGCGTTGGGTCCTCTCCAGCATAATACATTTTCACCGTACACCGGGTATATTTCGCAGATTTTTGGGGGGGAAAATATTAACAATGACAGGGAAGAAGGCTGACGATTTTTTTATAACTCACCATGGATTGGTTTAAATGCAATTTCCTCGCAATTTGTTTTTCCGCGAAAGGAGACATTTTAAGAAAAACCTGCAGAATCGTACGAATGCTATGGTCTGATTTCCTTCAGTGCAATGTTGAATTTTCAGAATTACGTCCTGTGCAAAAAAAAAAAAAAAACAGAAATATGAAAACTAACTCGTTATTCAGCTGTAGATCTGGCGTTCATTTTTATTTGCGTTTTAGTCTTGTCTCCAGGCGCCAGTTGAAAAATCGTTCCATCCTGGACAATGTAACAGAAATGGGACCGAAGCAAAAACGCAAATAAAAAATGCACCTCAATTGCAAACAATACTTCCAGAAATCTGACCCTTAGGCACGCACTGCTGCTTAACTGAAGTTTAGGTTTATTTAAACATTCAGTACGGCCATATTGGTAGTACAATGTACATGTACTGCGACTGATCGTACAGTGTGCATGGTGGCGACGAATGCATTAATGGCAAGGGGAATTTTTTGTTTAATAAGCACTTTTGGGTTTGTTTAGGATAGAACAGGAGTAATAACGTTTGTTAAGACAAAAATAGACAACAAGAAATGCCATCTTGCAGCATCCGCTAATGTGCACAACAGCCCGTATTTTATTCATAGCGCATTTTAATTTGTTTGCATTGGATGTGATCCAGAAAATTCAAAATTGACGGTACACAGTCATTCTCCATCTTAAGTAACTGTTGGTTTCAAAAATTAATCAAGGAATTGCCCGAAGCCGATTTTAGTATGCTCAGAAATCATGGCTTTCAATGTACTTTAATGAAAATGTCAGTAATGCTGGGAACGTTGCTTACGATTTTGTCCCTGAATAATGGATTACTGGTGTAATATGGTTGCATTTTTTGGCTAAACTAAGCTTACATGGTTCATTCCCTGCAGACACCCTTCTCCAAAATTGGCACAATGAAAAAGTGGGCTTCCACCAATGGTTAGTAGGCTGGCAGTGATTGCCTGGTGGTTTGTGCAGCTCAATCGCAAATTAATTTTTAGGTTAGTCTATAGGTTAGGTTCGGATAAACACACAATGTTTTTACAAGGATTTCAAAAAAACGTCCTTTATGTCCTTTGTGCACTTTGATGATGCATATTACAGGTATTAACTTTTTTAATCGACCCTTCATTGCAAACAACTGCAAACAACTTGTGTGACTTCATTATTACTGACAAAAGCGAGAAATTTAGAGGTAAAGTGCATTAAAAAGCCACTTGTGTGCCACTGTGGACACAAATTCAATTAGGCGGCAAATGCAAATAGCAAAGAGAAAGTCATACCAATGTAGTGACTTTTACGAAACATTACGGTTTGTGGCCTGTCATTCGCAATGTAGTTTGTTTAATAGAGTGAAAATAACATCAGGGATATAACTCATTTCACCGCGAAACCTGTCAAGCTAATCAGACTCCCCAGTAACTGCATGGATATGCACCATGCATGTCCAAGATAGAAAGGTTTCCCTGCATTATATTACTTGTTTCTGCATCATGACAGCCGAATGAATGGCTGCCGATGAGACAAATTCCAGGCCATGTTAAAATGAAATAATGAAAATGTTAGGCGCATTTAATTTAATATACATTTGCTTATGTGAATGGCACATCGTGGCGAAAAGCCGGCGAATTTCAATGGTTATGTTGATTCGTTCATGTGTATACGTGTGTATACATGTATAATGCAACGGAAATATAATTTATTGCTTATGTTAGACAGCTGGAACATGTTGCTCACAATTTACTTTGGCATCTGTAAACATCAACTCTGAAAACTTGTTGGATGAATGAGACTGAGTGGAATGTCTGAACTCAAGATGACCGGTTGTATCAAAAGCAATGTGAAGTTTTTGCACATGATATCTCAACAATATTCCCCATGGCATACACGTTAAAACCATAAGAGCTTACGATTGTCGTTTCTATATGCATACGGTCAAGGACTCACGGTGAAAGTTATCTACTTAGCAAATATGCACCAGAATTAAAGCCAATTTGTATGTATCTGGCAGCCATTATGCATCGCCATCGACGCCAAGGCCCTGGAACCAGCAACTTCATTGTGAAAAAATTCACGAAACCATGGCAATCGTTGTCAACATGATAGAATGGTTAGCCAAAATGGGCTACATACTGAATTCATTTTTTTAATCAGACAGTAAAACTAGTTACTTTTTGGTTCATACCCCATTCAAGGAATACATGTACCTCAGGTACCCAAATCCAACTTAAGTTTAAATACACCCGTTATCACCACAGTAGATTTACGTGCAAAGCAGGGAATCTTATTCCAAGTATGCCATGCATGTAAAACTGTTTTACGTAACTTTACTTGATCATGCTCGATTTCAAAATCTGTATGAGGGTGATTTGATTCCAGACACCATAATTCAAAGTAGGTTAAAAGTCGCTGCAAATTCAAGTAAACGGTTAAAGCTAGCTTAATTACCTTGAGATGAGCACATGAATTTTTGTTTTCAAAGTTTGTGATATATTAAAATCCAGATGTCGCAAAGCTCCTTGACACCCCAAATCAGATGTCATGGTTTTATCTGGTTTTAGCAAACTCAGTGAGACCACACACTCCAAGCTACATGTTGCTGCCTTACTGATGAAGAAGAGCATTCTGGGTGTTTACAAACTTGACACCACCAGGACTTTAGGACATGTCATGTAAACGCGCATCTCTAGTAACTTGAAGTAACCGAGCTTTTGTACATGAAGATGACAAACTGTCAATAAATACAACCCATAACAAAAATAAATCTCGAAATACAAAGTTGATTCAATCAAAGTACATGCGATTTCCACACTAGACTCATTGTTCCATAAACCAAATGCACTTTTTGCGACACATCAGGTCATGCAGTTTGTGTAACCCGAATTAGTTACTCATTCGCTTTCGCCTATACATTCTGCATGAGCACACTTTCTTTAAAATATTAATCAGTATTAATTTAAAGAACCATTGTCCTACTTTTTATCGGCTATGACATTATAGACTAACTAAGTCATTTATCACCGAGCAAGCTTAAGATTTTTGCTCCCTTTGCTTTTTTAAAGGCTAACAAAACCTGGCACTTTGGACATTTTCTTCTATCATCATCGATGGTTTCTTTTACACGACTGCGCCAAAAAAGCACTGCACATTTTCTTATACTGTGTGCAGGTATACAAAAAATCCTCGCCGCGGGTATACAGTGGATGTGTATATCTGCAAACCAGCACATTTTGCACGTCTATGGGAAACATGTTTGCAATGACAAAATAGAAGGATTCAGGAATTGGGGATGATGGGGGAAGGGGGAGAATCAATGTTTTTCAAACTTTCTTGGGTAAAAGATCGTTTTTTATTTCGAATTTACCGTGGACTGATACGTTTGAAAAAACCACGCGACTTTGCTGGGCCTTTGCATCGGTTGCAGATCCATACAGAATTTATTGAGGGTGGCTTAATTTTATTTGGGGAAGGGGGTTGGGCGAGGTGGTAATTCGCCTTGCAATCAATATTCTAGAGCCTTTTCTGCCGTTTTAGGACGTTTTCTGTAAACCATTTTGAATTGTTAATGATGAAAGAAACGCCATGGCAGTAGCCTTGGCTGGAAGAGCCCCCATGATAAACGACTTTTCGGACACCATGTAGCTTTCAGATTGGGTGCACATCTGCTTGCAGTGGTAATCAATTTACTGTCAATTTCGCAGTCAGTCTGCAACTAACCGAGCTGTAAATCACTTTGTAATCAGCTTTCTCCCAACCACTTTGCAATCAGTTTTTTACATAAGGGAATAATGGCAAAAGCGGAGATTCGAAATGCAACTTGAGTCTTTTCCCATATCGAGGTAATTAATAGGAGTTGCCTTCATCTTTCAATTTTTACTGACATTGTTTTCGGTGACTAGTGTACAGCAGCAAACCAAGAGTATCGCATTCCCTGAATCGGTGCGTTTAAAGTTAGGAATGTTGAAATATTGTACGTGTTTGTGCAGCCCTGATATCGTATTTGGCAAGATACCGAATTTACAGCCTTTTTCAAATGTATTTAACAATAATAAGTATAACTGACGTTTTAGATTTTTTAAACATACATCTTGACGCCTTCAAGAAATAAATTAAATTTTATTTTAGAGGTTTTAAGGACTAAGCTTTGTTTAAAATACTGATAAAAGTTTTGCAGAAATGTTGGGTTTCTTTAGCGCTAATAATAGTTACTACGTTTACATGCTAGCTGCACATGTGACACCTAGAATAAAGTTACTAGTAACTACAGATTACATTATTTGCCTTAAAGCAAGTAACCTGGTGGTCACACGTTTCAAAGCCTTTATAATACTGCTTTGAATTTTATAATCTGCGAGTAAGCATTGTGAGTGCTTCCATAATGTGGTTACAGCTTAGAAATTCATTTTCGAACAGTTGTGTGTTCAGTTTTGAAAGCTCTAAGGTCCATAAATCCACTATGGCTGCCAGAATACATTTTAATTAGTCGAAAAAGATTGGAAAAGTATCAAAATTTCAACATTAATGATGGATTTTAGTCACAAGCAAAACATGTGGAAAAGAAAGACTCCACAGGCGAAATAATTTGCAAAACGTGATGACAATTCGTGCATTAATTTTAACCAAACGTTTTCTTTAAAACACTAGCAAGATGACATCATCCTTTGGCCAATTCCCAATCAATTGGCCAATCGTAACCAAATTTATGAGTTGCATAACAATTTTATACCTGCAGAACCTACAGTAGTAACTCCCTTTTTAGGAGAGCTAAAAGCAGTAAACATCAATGAAATATATAGTGTATGTGAGATATGCGTTCACTATGGAGGGCGATCCTATCGTCACAAGCACCTGATTTTTATGCACAGATGTGCTCGAAGTTATGTAATAAACACGATGCGCGATGGTTACAGTAACTCGTTAACCGAAAGAATCAGGCATAACGAGGTTGTGCAGGTATACCCTCTATAAAATACTACAGGGTGATCGAAAAGAAAAACCCATGGAGGTACTATGGCTTTGCCATGGTATTATCACCCTGTAGTTACACGTTACCAGTTTGAGCTTCTATTGCTCAAAGAATCAACATCTTTGATTTCGTCACAGACTTTTACTTTGAAGATGGACATGGCTTATTTCATTTTTTCAGGTTGTTCTATTATCATACGTTCTACAGTGTCTATAGGTTTTCAAAATGATTATTTTTGTGTAATAGGGTCCCTGTGTAATAGGTCAGCAACTGCGTGTATGTTGGGGTAATTTTACAAACGTTTTTCCCTGATACAAACTTAATTGGAATTACACATTTTTATATCTCTTGGTCGGCATGGTATTTAGTAGAGAGAATTTAGATCGACCTTAACCTCCCATAGGGTA
>JAQFYZ010002331.1:0-17570 GCA_034695085.1 Cylindroiulus punctatus
ATTTTGGATTTGGAATTTTGTGTGGTTTTCGGCCCAACCACTTAGTTTCCCTGAAACCCCTTTCCTGATTTCTAACAGTTTCTAAGCAAAACATTCGGCAGAATTTTATGGTACACAAAAGGGTCTGCACAATTTGTGTTGCAGAACCTGTTCTGCAGAAAAACCATTATTTTCTGCAGAATTCTTTAGGGCACATATGTTTTCTGCAGGATTCTGCAGGAATTTTCCACATGGGTAACAATCTTTGGAATTTTCTAAACTGTGTGGGTGCCCTAGATGGCAAGCAGTGTGCGATCCAGGTCAGCAGTAGGAAATATTCATACACCAGACATTGTTATGGTGCCATTGCTAGTTTACTCGTTTTATAATTGCAGGCTCCGCATAACAGTGGATCAACAAACTAACTATAATGGTTTCTACAGCCGAGTCTTACCAAGATTATGTGATGCATGATACCAGTTTACCATGGTCGACGTTGGAGCACCTGGTCGGCAAAATGACAGCCAAACCTTTCATGCTTCCCCATTTGGTGAGGGTATGTTATCAAAAAGGATATTATTTCAACCGGCTCGTGGATGCCTTTGAAGATGCCATTTGTAATGGTGGCTGATGAAGCCTTCCCATTTAGGACAACACTAATGTGGCTACATCCAGGGTGGACACTTACATTGTACAGAAGGATATTCAATTACAAACTATCGCCGAAGAGATCGCCATCCTATGTGAAAGACGTGTTCGAAGAGGTAAAACGACCGGCGAATGCAAAAGTCTTAGGTACCAAATGGGTTTATAAGACTAAGAGCGCTACAGCCGGAACTTCCAGTCGATACTGGGCCCGCTTGGTGGTGCAGGGCTTCCGCCAGACCGCCGGACTGGACTATGACGAAGTCTTCAGTCTGGTGGTAAATTTTGTAGTAATTCGTCTTTTATTTGTCCTTTCAGTAATGTGTCGGGGGTGGGCGAACGCCCACCTCGACGTAAAATGCGCGTACCTGTACGGCATTCTCAAGGAAACGACATACGTAGCATTGCCAGAGGGATACCGCTACGCCAGTGACCCGGACTCGGTTTGGTTATTAAAGAGGGCCTTATACGGCATCCACCAGTCCGGCAGGCAGTTGTATCACCGCCTGGTCGACGAATTGTTTAAATTAGGCTTTTAAAAACTTGACGGTTTCTCTTGTGTTTTTGAGTGACAGTCTGTTGCAGTCGTTCTCTTTTACGTAGATGACCTGATCCTCTTTTCCATTATACAAAATGTTTTGCTAAAAGTTGCCAATACGATTTCAGGAATTTTTGATGTGGTCAACCTTGGGCCTATTAGAAAATTATTACTAGGAGTTATCTTCGAGCGTGACAACCAGGAAACAGTTATCCAGCAGCAGCCCTTTATTGAAAACCAGCGCGCTGCGCACGCAGCAGTGCTCGGCAACCGCCTCGAAAAATCTGTGTCCGGGATCAGCGCTGTCAAACACCAATCCCGAACCTTCAGTATAAGAATACTACGATATGATCAGGGCCGAAAGGCCCAGAAGCGATGCTTTATGCTGGTAAGGAAGACAGTCATGAGTACGACTGAGGATGTGCCTGCCGTAGACCTTCCAACAAAAATGGCAGTCTTTTGACTGCGCCTAAGAAAATCAGGTAGATAATTTGGGATATTATAAGTTACTGAACAACAGCAATATCAGCAGTATTATCGTTAAAATACGTATATATCGAATTATAACTGCAGAAATGCAAACCATCTGGGAGTGATGTGGTGCTATCTGTCGGACAAAATTGATTTTAATTATTAATTAATTTTTTAAGACATAAATAGGTTCTGTGTTGCATGTCTCCCATCTGCTTGGCGCCGTGGCTTGGTTTGCTAATGCGCCTGCCTAGAAAGCAGGAGATTCCGAGTTCGAATCTCGGCAAAGACACATTACGAATTTTTTCTTCTTCGCACTGTGGCGCCACCTGGCGGACAAAGGTTGAAAGTAATTAGCTCCACGGACAAACGCTCGATTATTTAGTATGATCTAGCTGCTGAGTTTAGAATTTCTCAAAATAACGTTGTTAAGGTTCCAATACAGGGCGGGGTTTGCGTTCAATAACCAGCCAGCTCGGAGCACACTAAGTAAATTTCCCTATAATTCGCTCATAGCGAGCCTCCTGTTTCTGGCAACTCGTTCCAGGCCAGACATTTTGTTCACCATTATTTTACTTTCGCAATACAGTACTTGTTATTCCGTAAATCATGAGAAGTGTTTGATGCATGCTTTGAAATATGTTGTAAACACTAAATCAAAATGCAATAATATTTCCAAAAGTTCTGATGAATGATTATTCGCCTTCACTGATGCATCGTGGGCTAGTGACCGCGACGATAGTCTTTCGGGGGGTACATCGTGTTACTGAGCGGCACCCCTCTTTTTTAAGGGTGCAAGAAACAGTCTGCCGTGGCGCTCAGCTCTATGGAGTCAGAGTTTATGGCAGTCGTAAACTGCCTTCGCAAGTTGCATTGGCTTCAAGGGATTTTTCGAATTTTTTGGGGTCGTAAAATCTTCTAATTCTGTGCCTATCCTTTACAGTGACTCCCTAGCAGCCATCCACTAAGCGAGGAACGAGTTGGAAACAACTCGGACCAAGCATATTGACATCCAGTACAACTTTGTCAAGGACTGGCTGGCAAAGGAGTACTTTCAACTGAAAAGTGTCAGTGGAAAAAGCAGCCCGGCCGATGCTGTATTCGATCAAAGGGGTGCAACATTCTAAATTTTCAAGAGTGCCGTCCCTCAATATCCTTGATGGTTAGCAACACCGTCTTGGGATCGAAGAGAGGTTTTGTTGTGGATTATAAATGCGATAAAAAAATGGTGACCCTCTACCCCACGACGTTATGGTAATGGTGTTTGCCTTTTTGCGTTTGCTATTAATGTACTTGATTACATGTTCTTATTTCATTTGGTAACAGCTTAAATATCACTTTGCTAGCTTGTGACAGCTTAAATATTACTTTGCTAGCTTGTTTACAGCTCCTTCTCATCGTTATTGAACAGCTGTATTTTCATGCACGGCTGCTCATACTTGGGCAATTTGCATAGGCCCAGGTGCGCCTAAGCCTGGCATACGCCTTCATTAGTTTACATGTGATAGTCGTTATGTTTATTGTATCGTTACCAATTATTTACAATTTAATGTGTGCATTAATTCAATGACAATTGTGATTGTTTAGATGGGCATGAGCATTGCTAGTGCAAGCGCTCTGCCCTTACTTTACCCAATGTATGCACTTCTCCTTTGCAAACGCACCCATGTTCCCTAAAATATCACACTTGCAAATGTAGTTATCACAGGCTATTACTTTGTTACTATTTAGGAACATGTAATCATCGTTTTTATGCTTGTTTGTATTTAATTACATTTGAAAACAGGCGCCGTCAGCTGTCCCAGCCCACAGCGCCACCTGATAAAAGGATGAAACAGATAAATGATGAATAGATGAAAGGAGCCATCAGCTGATAACACAGGACGGCGCTCCATACCATTTTTTAAGCGCCTTCACCCTGCATTCCAGTCTGATGAAGGATTGCAAGTCATTTCCAGATGATTGGCTGCTGATGATGTAGCAGCCCTGACGTCATTGGAAGTCTCTTGGTGGCAATTCTGGAGCCCCAGAATTGCTCACTCTCTCTCCTTCTTCCATCTGGAGAGGACGCCATATTGTTGTTTTTCCTTTTGATCCTTTGTGTAACTGTAAGGGCTATTGCCCAGTTAGAATCCAATGTTAAAATAAACTTCTCCATACAACTTTAACAACTTATCAGTTTGTTCGTTTGTGGGGATGAATTCTACATGGATGGGAATTGAAGGCCTGCAATTCCAATGCAAGTTTCACAACCTGGACGGGGTCACACATATGTGCTCAAGGATCAACTAGCAGAACGATTAGCGTCCTGGTAATTATATATAAGCAGCGCCTACCAAACTGGAGGCGTTTGTATTGAGGAACATTGACATTTAAGAATACCAGTGAGTCAACATGTCTAAGGCACACATTGCACCAGTGAAAGGGAATCCATGCTGAATTTTTGCTTCACGCCTCTACATACATTGCCATACTTTGACCTGTGAACGCTCACCCTGTATGGCTGAGCGTTTCCCATCTTGAGCTTTATGAAACATGTTATATGTACTTTCCATGAGAGCGCCTTTATGTACTTATACGCTCATGTTTTATGCTTTATTAATGCCACTGTAAAATGTGCTCTTTCCAAGTGTATGCATTGCAATGTTAATGTATGGGCAGAGGTGCATCATTCATAGCCACTCTGCCCACAGCTGGGAGAGCTTATCCAGCCCCAGTATCATATAATTAGTGCTCTTTTATATGTATCTAATATCACATCAACCTTTTGTAAAGCAGTGCATAGCTGCTCACATTCTAAATGAAATGCACCATCATAGCATGTTTTTGAATTGAGCGCCCATGGTGTCCCGTACCATAGGCGCCCCCTAGCAGCTTTTCCCTGCATTGGTCCAAAGCGCCTTCAGGATGCATCTCTTGGATCACCAACGAGATGTGCCTTCAGCCTGCAAAGGGAAAACTGCAAATTATGCTGATGACGTCGCCCTGGCCCTTGATGTTCGAATTTTGACCCCAAGAACCTGTGCAATCGCCTCTCCATTATCACCAGGGGAGAGGTACGTCCTGCTCGATTTTTGAGCATTAGCTCTATTGTTCTTGTAAGGGCTATTGCCCAGTGCTAGTTTGTCTTTAAGGCCCATTATAAGGTCGTTGTGACTTTAGGGGTAAATTGGGGACACCCTGCATAAAATTTTCACCTATGCGTGAATTTCACCTACGCGCATTTCCATACGTTCGTTTTAATAAATGCATAAAAACTCTCAATTTTTTTCCCACCTTGTAGAATGTTTCGTCCACTAGGTGCTAGTTTTTTTCTTAAAGTCGCGAATTATGCGCTCTTTATTATCAAACAATTAAATAAAAATGAGAAAAATTCGCGCTTACGTCATTAAATGACGCCAAAGGTCACGCTTGATTTTTTTTGATGACGTAAGCACGAATTTTTCTCATTTTTATTTAATTGTTTGATAATGAAGACAGTAATTCGCGACTTTAAGGAGAACACATGCACCAAGTGGACCAAGTGGAAAAATTGAGACTTTTTATTCATTTATTAAAACGAACGTATGGAAATACGCATAGGTGAAATTCACGCATAGGTGAAAATTTTATGCAGGGTGTCCCCAAAGTCACTCCGCTTTTCCAATCGGCTTAGAATGGGCCTTAAAATAAATCCTTAGTTCACTTGAAATCAAAACCTAGTGGTTCCAATGATTAGTTTAAAAGGGAAATTTAATAGACTTAAACTTGCAAGAAATTCTGGAGTATTTCTTTAGGAACATCAATCTACAAATCGAGTGGTGCATATTTGCACCTGTAAGCAGCAGCAGTTTCTTCGAAATTTGTGCAAGACTGAGTACCTGTTGGTGGCAACTTCTAGAATAGAAGTTGCATATAAGCCAATTTGAAATTGAAACAAGTTATTGCCTATGTGGAAAGGGAACCTGTGGAAACTAATCCAAGCCCAATTTCCTAGCAATTTGAAGTGAATTTTCATCATGTGGAAATGGCACCTGTGGCAACGAATCCACGCCCGTGGTCAACTTTAGTGAAGAAACCAAAAACTTGTTTCCTATCACGTCCTAATTTCTTTGCCATCCTAGTGGCATTCTTCCACAGAGTGGCTTTCCTGAGTTTACTGCGTGATCTCTTCGGTGGCCGGTTCGATCAGCTTTCAATGGCTTTAACAGTTAATGAAACAAGATCCTTACCGGCTTTTTGGGTGAAGATAGCTAGGGAGGCGGAGGAGAGGTCAATTGCCATGACCTCTCCCCCATCTCTTCTATCGGATCCTTGGGTATGGGGTTAGATGGAAAGACCCCTACCAGGAAGGAGGAAACCACCGGCATGGGCCCTAGTGAAATGAAGTTCCTTACTGCAAAAAGTAAGGATCTAATTTTCTTCCGGGGGTCTGTAAAGGAGTTTTCCGAAGGGATGTTCGAGGGGATGGCTGGGGAGCTTCCCCTCGATGACATTTCATTTAAAACCTGGCTGGTAGCCTCATGTGAAAGGTGGTTCCCCGAAATGAACGCAAAGGTAGGAGGAGGAACGCCTGCCCAGTCAGGGACGGGCCAGGCAGACAAAGAGGAGAAGAAATCCACCTCCTGAGGCGGTGAAAGGCGACCCCCCTACCCCTCAGAAGCGTACACACAAACCGGGGAAAGCCACTCTGTGGAAGAATGCCACTAGGATGGCAAAGAAATTAAGACGCGACAGGAAACGGGTTTTTGGTTTCTTCACTAAAGTTGACCACGCTGTGCCCCATTTCATACGTGTGGTGGCACAAAAATGACTTCCTCTTCGGAACAATATCAGAAAAGCAAATAGAAGATGCCGAGGAAGAGAGACTCCTAGCACTCATCCATTTCATCAGTGCGGCTAGCATCGTTGATGAGAGGGTAGCGGATGAGTTAGCTAATCAACAGGAATTATAGGGTGCAGAAGGTAACGACGTGGCGATGTCAGGAGGGCAGCCACACGGTTCACCACTGTGATGGGACGTGCAGGCCTGGGGGCACATTGGAAATTCTAAGTTCTTTACTTACCCCTCAAGTCGTGCGTTCCCTCATAGAGGCGGGCGTGTGTCCGATCTGCCTAATTGCGTCACTTGGAGTTACCGTTAAACCCAGTGTCACCAAGTACCCAGTGTGTGACCCCGAGGAGTTTGGGAGATTCGTCACGCAGGTGCGCTTCTTAAAAATTACTAACCATGAAGCCATTGAGATAATGGCCAGGGCGCACAATAAAGAACAATACATATTGAACGGCAATACGGACTCCCGCGGATTCAATATGAAGGAAGCGATTCGCATGTTTTGGGAACTAGACACCCCGTCTTCCTTTCACAAAAGGGACCAACGTAGTTGTATGACTATGTGGGAGGATAACATGCCTCGGCATGGTTACACCTCAAGTGTGGTCAAAGGCCAAATGGTGAACGCCCCTGGTGGAAAACTCCATCAGGTAATTCGCTTCCGCAATTTGCGGAACGTAAACCCCCGATGTGTACGACCTTTAGTAGTTGAGGCGCCTGAGCTTTTGCTCCGGATGAAAGTCGCAGGGGTCCTTATGCCCATTGGTAAGCGGCCAGCTGTTGCTGTCCCTGCCGTCCCGCGGGTAGAGGACTTGCCAGACTATCCACCTAGGTGGGTTGATCCCTGGCTCGGGGTGGCGGCAGTTGCAGATGGACCGCCCGACTACCTGGTGCGTGCATATCTGCATAGGGCCCCCGGTGGCCCTTGGAGCAGAGGATCCCTGCGTGGGACAGACCGCATTACCTATTCGCCTTGGTGGGTGTGGTCCCTCTTCCTGTGGGAGTTGAGGAGGAGGAGGCGGTAGAGGCGGACTTGCCAGACTATCCCCCTAGGTGGGTTGATCCCTGGCTCGGGGTGGCGGCAGTTGCAGATAGACCGCCCGACTACCTGGTGTGTGCATATCTGCATAGGGCCCCTGGTGGCCCCTTGGAGCAGAAGACTGGTGGAGTGCATTCTATGATAATCGGCACTACAGGTCTCCTCGCCGAGGTTGCTGCCGTTATGGCCTCCACCCAAAGACACGATTGGAGGACTCTGGGTTTGAAGACGGTTCTATGGGATGCGCAGAGGTTGAGGAGAGGAGAGAGAGAGATCCCGTAGGGCGTCAGAACATACCGGTAGAAAAAATTTCCCGGTGACCAGACAGATAAACCTCAGGTTGCACAGTGGTCTCCATTTCACTGCCACTGTTATCAGTGTTGAGGCCTTGGGTTATGCCATAAGAGACAAAAGACAGGGTTGATGGCGAGGACTGGAGTCTCCAAAATGATGACAACACGCGTGTCATCTTCTTAGATAAGTTCGTTGTTAACATTGAGCTCGCCCTCAGTCTGTGGACTTTAGCGCACCTACAACATATTCATTGAGCTGCACTTATGACACCTATCAAATACGCTGGTCGTCATTAGTTCTCATTAAAGGCCGACTTGGCCATACAACAGTTCTCACTTGAGGCCAACTTGGCCATACAACAATCCTCCTCGAGGAGAAGAAACAAAAGCGACACGTTGACCTGGGGTCAAACCCCCGTGCCGGAATCAGATCTTAGGCCCAAAACAACAAAAGAAAAAAAAGCAACTTGCTTGTCTGGGCTCCCATACATGACTGCTGGGTCAAGCGCACCTGGCTTATCAGCTCAACTCACATCCCACCAGATGGCGTCCACCCCCAGGGTCAGGGGCACCAGGGTCAACCTAACGGCATTTCAGGATTGGCGGCCCAGCCATTTGGGTCACGGCACTGCCCATGCCGTGGTATTAACAAGCCACGGCTCTAGGGCGCCAAGGTGCCCTTGACAAGTGCAACCACCTCAACAATCATCAACTGAATGTCTTGAGCAGAAATTGATCATACTGTATTCTATTTAAGATATAAGCCAAGTCTGTGGTATTATGAGCTCCTGTGATATCTTAAGGCAGCTACACACCCTCAATCATTTTGTCAATCATCAATCATGCTTGAGCTTGATGCTTGAGCGTGTGTAGTGGACGATGACGAAAAAATCATGATTGAAGGCGTGATTTAAGGAAAATGAACATGTCCATTTTTTTTGGCTTTAATCATTAATCACGGGTCCACATAAAGAGTCACGTGTGCTCTCATTGGTTCATTTTAGAGCCCTTTGCCAACAAAACAGCGCTCCAACAAAATGGCTTTATTTTTGTTAAAATAAGTACCTATAGGTGGCACCACTTAGCAGCTCAACGTCATCACAACTACCATGATCCCTCTACCTCCACTGGTCTTCTGGGTCATCACTGAAATTTTGTCTAGAGACACATGCTCCCGCCCGATGGCCAGCCCATTGTTTATTACCTGCTCTGCCTCCGAACGACCGCAGCACACCTGGTGGTGGCCTTTGAACGACAGCAGGGCACACGATGGCCGGCATCGTCCATATGTTATTTGCATAGCCTGCTCGTAACCTAAACGACTGCAGCGCTTTCGTGAGGAGCAATGTCTCAAGACCGGCTCCCCCATAGACAAGGGGCAGAGCCAGAAGACCAGTGGAGGTAGAGGGATCATGCTACTACGAATTTATAATGTCGAACTCTAGAAATACAATTGTTCACCAAGAGACAATTTCTGAGTTTGAAGAAATTGATAGGGAGCATACATGTCTTTGGCTGGTGAAATCAAAATACTCCAGGCAGCAAAAACGAGCATTTGCATACCAACAACAACTCATCATCCATTTTGTTGCCTTTGGGCTGCCTGCAATTCTTTGTTTAGGGTTGATGCACCATGGGTAAAGCAGATGCCAATACCCATAGTACATCACACTGGAAAAGAAAACCAATGCTTGACCTCATGCTTGAATGCTAGATGATTGAACTTGTGGAGGCACTGGCACCTCTTCAAGTATCAAGCCACGATTGACATCAGCATGATTGATGATTGACAATTGACGAAATGATTGAGCGTGTGTAGCGCCCTTTAATTCCTACTATGTCCTACTATGTCCTACATAAAAAGTGCTATGGAAATAAATACCAATGCTGATTAAAACACTCGTACAAGTAAAATTCAAAAATATTAATGAAATTCATTATAATTTAAGCTGATTTTTAACACATTTACAGTGGCGCCATAAAGTATTTGAACAAAACGAAAAGGGTTAATAAATACAGAAATAAAATATCTAAAAATATAAATATATGCTATAAACTAAGCTTATCAATCCCTCAAATTATTTCTACATGTTTAGTTTTTAAAAAGAAACTTAACTATAATTTATTTCAAAAAACCTGGAAATTACATGGTCACAAAGTATTTGGACAGATTTTGCATACCTGATAATCAGTGTGCAAACCTTTAAAGTTCCATGTTCATTATCTAAAGTATGTAAGATAGTATAAAGGCATGTAATTCGAAGCTGTAAATAGATGTTTGCAATATAACTTTGTCAAAACGGTCGAAATTTCTTAGTCAGTACCTTAATAAAAACGTAATAAAAACGTATAGGGAAATTGACAAAATGCTCAAACTACCTCTGTCAAGAGTTGGATATATAATTTAAATGTTTATGGGCACTGTATCATTGCTAAATAAAAGAATAACAGGGAGACCTAATGTGCTCAGTGAAAGACAAGAACACTATTGTGCTACATGCTCGGAACCATCCCTTCACAAGTGCCCAGGAATTAGTAAATATGGTCTAAACAACAGTCCAGCAACCTGTGAGCAATTCTACAATAACACACGTGCTAAATTGGTGAGGTCAATAGAGTAAAGAGGCTTATGTTTCCTAATGAGCATCTCAATAAACCAATCTCATTCTGAGAAAGTGTTTTGTTCACAGATGAGAGCAAATGTAATATTATTGGGAGTGATGGCCGGAGGTATGTGTGGCGAAAGCCAAATCAACAATTCGCACAAGAAAAAGTCTTTCACAGTGAAACATGGAGGAAGCCATGCCATGGTTTGGAGCTGTGTATCATCAAAAGGTGTTTGTGATCCTGCTTTCATTGATGGCATAATGACTGCAAAAATGTATGTGACCATTTTGCAAGGTAATTTGAAAAAAATGTGCAGAGGATTTTAACATGCAGGACACTTGTATTCCACCAAGATAATGACCCAAACCATACAGTCATCATAACACAGGAGTGATTGCTGTATAACGTTCGCAGGAAGCTACAAATCCCACCTCAGTCATCAGATATGAACACAATTTAAAATTTGTGGCAGCAGTTAGAATCACAGGTGCGGAAACATAAAATAACTGTCACAACAACGAGTGCAAGAAGTGCTTCAAGAAGAGTGGCATAAAATCTACAATAATTATATTAAAACATTGGTTTATTCTATGACAAATAGGCTGATCATAGGCCATCATTGATGCAATGACCTTTACACAAAATATTAATAATTACTTTACAATGTATTTCCTTTATTATTTACACTACATGTAATGAGCAGTGTAGTTGTCCAAATACTTTGTGACCATATAATTTTTAGTTTTTTTGATATAAGTAGAATTTATGTTTTAGCTGGAAGCATTACGAGTATAAGAATAGTTTGAGGGATTGATGAGCTTCATTTATTGTAAGTCGTTATATTTTTAGATATTTAATTTCTTTATTAATTCACCATTTTTATTTTGTCCAAATACTTTAAAGCGCCACTGTATAATGCCTTTTCCCACAGGATTTTCAGGCACAGTATAGCATGGTTAATGAAGTGTGATGGAGAATTTGCTGATGGCTTGATTGTGTTTCCTCCACCATTATCACAATCTTGAGCACCTCAACCTAAAACATCAAGTGAAATAGCAGCATCAACTAGTGCTGTATCTGTTAAACTGTCATCACAAAATGCATCTTGGTCAAGTAGTCACACATCCCCTTTCATGTCATCAGTTGAATCAAGTGTTCATGCAAAACATTGGGTAGTCAAGTGTGGACGGCTAGGCTTACCTTTGTGGCAGGTCAGTGACATCGCGACCCCGACCTTCCCCCCCCCCCTTACCCGGAACCCCAAAAACAATGCCTGTGTGCCATGAACGTCACGCGTGCGTCACGGGGATTAAGGCCATGCGTCACAAAGATTTGGGGCACAGGAAATTGGCCCCGGAAATGGGTAGGAACAAACAATAGGGCTGCTGCCTATATAAGGCAGCAGCAAAATCCGAAAAAGGGAGACGACCGGAATGAGTGGCCTGGTGTCCCCCTGGCCGAATTTTCCCTGACTCGGCCAATTTCCGGCTGCCCAGCTAACGCATGCCTGCCGCCTACTCGCTGCCGTTGAGGCACCGCCTGCCTGCCGCTTCGCCTGCCGTGAGCACGTGCTAGCCGCCTCGCTCGTTTCGCGTGACGCCGCCGTGTAGCCGCTAGACGCCTGCTTCATTGCCGCTTGCCGAGCCGCATGTCATCCACTCGCCAGCTGCCTCTTGCAACCGCGAACGCTTGTTTCCGCTGCTTGCTGCTTGCCAGCCGCGTGCCGGATTCAACCCTCGATGATGCCCGTGATGCTGCCACGTGCCTTCCTG
Organism: Cylindroiulus punctatus; assembly: GCA_034695085.1. Lineage (NCBI taxonomy): Eukaryota > Metazoa > Arthropoda > Diplopoda > Julida > Julidae > Cylindroiulus > Cylindroiulus punctatus. Next base: position 12,158 of record JAQFYZ010002331.1, read on the forward strand.
TCCCAAGAGCCGCCTTCACTCGCTAGCCGCTGGACACGCTCGCACCTGCCGCCTACTACTTTTGTAAGTAGTTAGGAAATTGGATGTGCAGGTTACTTTGAAGTGTTAGCTTATTAGGGTGCCGATTAGCGGCACATGTATCCCCTATTAAGGGGTGTTAGTTGGTCACCAGGCCAGAGCCGTCAGCAATCGGCATAGGGTATAGATATGTTTTTGGTAAGGTTTCCAGGGTTTCAGAACTTTATCTTCTACAATTTAATAAACTCAATTCCAGTGTCACCTGTCTAGTATCCTTATTGTTATAGTAAGTCCTTTTGAGAACCTGGCCACGTGGCCTTTTAAATATCAAGAGACGGATAGGTTTTAGGACCAAGTGTGTGCCTGATTTATAAAAATCACCCCGTCTACACAAGTGTAGATCCTTGATGGGCTTTAGAATCCCTCGCTGACTCATTATGTCAGCCTATAGTTGTATCAAATAGCAATAATGCACATGCAACTCTTCCTATTCAAGATAGCCTCAGTGGTTTCATGTCATTTCTGGAGTCATTGATAATGAGGATCTTTACTTGGATTTCATGAACACAAATCTAAAACTGCAATCAATAGTCGCTCACAAGATAAACTGATCTTTACCGACGCCAACTCCTGAGAGCCCAGTTATCTTTCCCAGCTTGCCAGATAAGCATTACGAAGATCCATAGTAAACACTAATGAAATGCCATATGCCACTTGACTAACTTTTACCTGTCTTTATCTTTTCAGTACTTTCACTGTATGCATTATGTACAGCTCATTCCCAATGAATTATGCACTCCACATTTTAATATGTAACTCAAAGTTTCAATCTATATAATATTTAAATGGAAAGTCTAAGAGCAATAAACAAAATATGAAAACATAGTCGTCCCAAATAACGGCCCAGGGTCGCACATGAGGCTTATTGGCTTGTTTGTGAGCCCTCTGTAGGACTCCGATCACCAAAAAGGACCAGGGTCGCATGTGCAGGTTGATTTTCTCGTTCGTAAGTTCCCAAATGTTCACGGTGTATACGCGTTGGGCTCACGAATGAACGAAGCATGAGCTCACGCATGCTCACGCAAGTATCGTTCTGGCAGCCATTTTCCTTTCTCAAACTACTGTTGGTTCTGAATAGCCAGGATAAATGAATCGATAAGCCAATTCTCTGTAATTGGCTGTCAAAATTTCCGCTTGTTATTTGGGACGACTATAGCTTGTTATCCCTCTCTTCTGTTTTTCAAGTTTGATCAATATATTTGAAACATTTTTAGAATTCCAGCCATTTTCACATAACCGTCAACTTAAACATGTGACGTTTTGTTGCAATGAATTATGCACTTTGTACTTAAATCTGGTTTTAAGATCGTCCTGTTATTAATTGCACATGCATTTGTTTCAATAACTTGTTCTGCATGTTCGTAACTCTGTAAATGAGCTATAATTCGTCAATAACAACAGGCTGTTAAAACTTATGGGCAAGAAACCAGACATTCCTTTACACATGAAGAAAAGGCTTGTAGAATTACATAAACGTGGACGCTCTGTAGCAGATCTATGTTCTGATTTGGTTGCCGCAGGACAATCTATAACATCTTGAAAGAAGTCAAAACCTACAAACACAACCAGTCTGCAAAGCTGAGAACTGGAAAAAAGCGATGCACATCAGTGAGTGATGATCGTGTTATAAAACGAATTGCTAACCAGAATCGATTTGCAACCCTCCGAGCCATAACAGAAAACCTCAATCAGGCAGGAATTAATGTATCAATTAACACAGCCCATTGTCGGATCAAGGAAAATGGCATGAAAAACATGGTAGCAAAGAAGAAACCTATGCTTAATTCTGCCCAAGAAGCAAAGCGAATCATTTGGGCAAGAGTTCTCATGCTATACAAAGGATACATGGAAGCAGGTACTGTTTAGTGATGAAAGTTACTTCTCATTGATTGATGACATAGATTTGTGACTAAATCAATGAATTTGGACATGTATCAAGATATTTTGGAAGAATCAATGCTGCCATCAGACGTCACCTTGTATCCTTATGGTGATTTCATCTATCAAAACGATTTGGACCCAGCACATAATTCTGCATCGACAAGAAGATGGCTCGACAACAATAATCTGGAAGTTCTATTTTGGCCAGCCAATTCACCAGACCTGAATCCAATTGAAAATGCGTGGGGACGAATGAAGAGGGCGATTCAGAATAAACGACCACTTCCCAAAACCATTGCAGAATTGAAAGCTATCATTCAAGATGTCTGGGATCAATTTTTAGTGAAAGAGTGTGCAAAACTCTGATTTGTACGGTAAGTTTGTGCAACTGTATAAGAAGTGCATAATTCATTGAGACAAATGTTCAGGTTTTATTTTTCATAGGGTTTTTGGAAATTGTGTGAGTTAATTTAACAATCTCAGATCGGCCATAACCCACGATGCCGAGTGTAACAGCGCGAGTTGGTTACTTGTCATTAATATTGTCTTTGCATGTCACGTCATTAGCTTTATTTTATATACGTGCGCAAAGTGTATTATTACCATGCTTATTTATACTTCACCAGCAAAATCTTCAAATCTGGCGATCCGAATTGCACCCACTTAAACAATGTTTAGCACTTTAGAACTTTGTATAAATGTTTGTTCCTGGTGACAATAAATCCTTCCAGGCATTTCATCAAAGATCTTTTCAATATATTTATTATTAGAGTAAGATTTCGGTTGCGGCGCTGCCCAACATTTGGCATCAACTCCCTATACTGCTCCATGCTGACCCTATGGCATTTCATATAGGAGGCTTCACTTTGGAGGCCTGCATCAGAGAATCAATCATAGCCGCCTATAGGGGCCGTCCAAAAATGTTTAACGATTCTAAATCTGTGAGTTCATCCATGCCTCCACATTTCTGTTCACCTTACATGCACTGGTGGCAGAGTGGTAAGCCACTCGATCTTGAACCTCCTGCTATTGAGTTCGATTTTCACAATTTTTTTCGGCTTTTTTTTAAGTATTTCTATTATTTAGGTCACCACAAGGGGTCAGCAGCACCCATACTCCTGCGGGCTTTCTTTGTGTCGTTTTCATTAGGCACATGTCGGATTTTTGTGGACAACACTCTCGCCTTTAGCTGGACTCCTGATCCGTCAACCAGGTAAGCATTTATCAGCTGACTAGCCTGATATTTTCCGCCCCAACGTGCTAAATTGTACGTTCTATTCTGTTTTTCAATGAATATCGGGCCCCAAAATGTTACACAACATATGCCAGAAATGGATGAATTAATCGTGCCAAAATCGGCATTCTAATTCGCTGACGTGATTTAAAAATTGTTAATTCCTCTCTTAGGACGCTGTTGGGTCATATACGCGTGGACCAACTTTGGCCACACTCGGATTTCCCTGGCCATTTTAGCTGTCAAAGGGTAAGTGCTCATGGCTGACTAGCCTGCTACATGTATTTAAGGCTTAAGGGGCTGCGTTCCATTTTTTGATATATCGGGGCCCCATAGTGTCGCACAAATGACATGCAAAAGACGCGCCAGTAATGGCAAAAATGATCGCGCCGAATTTTTTTAATTCGACCATTCGCGTCAATTTTTTTTAATTTTTTTGGTGCGCATCAGTTGCCTTATTTACACTTTCCTTCCCCCCCACCCCGAATCAACATTGCGGTCACGAAAATGACTGAAATCACGGCTAACCAATGCCTCTTCCCCCCCCCCTTTTTCCCCCTTTGAGATATTGAATGGAAGCTGCACAATTTGGTGAAATATTATGTTAAACTCCCCAATTAATTTATGGAAATAAATCAATCATGAAAGCCTACCAAAATTTCAATTCATGATTTTCAAAGAACGTTAGTTCATGTTAATACAGGGTGAGCCTGAAAGACCTGGTTGGTGGATTCAATACATGTACCTCAAACGAAGTCATTTCAGTTTCGTATTGCAGTGGATAGCACAACACTAGGGAAATATCAGGGAATACATGTGCAGTAAAACCTGTCTTAAATCAATACTGTAAGGACCGGGCATCACGTATCGGTTTAGACAGGTTATTGGCTTAGGCAGGGACATTAATCAAGCATGGGGACGAGCTCGGGACCGACCGCTGATATTAGATTATGGAGGTTATAAGTTTACACAGTATAAGTTAAGACAGGTTTTACTGTACATGGAATATGAAAATATGGGAATGAGAATATGGGGAATATATTTGGGTCCTTTAGAGTGGGAGATTAATGTTATTTGGGCCAATTCCCCTTTTTGTGGTTGCTTTTGCACCTGCCACGCACCACCATAATGTCGGGGTCACTGTTGGGTGTTTTCCATTTTGAAACTGCACCATTTGGGGAGAAATTATGTTACATTGAATTGAAGCTGAAAATAATAGTGGCTGTAAAATGTAAAATTTGGTGAGAAAATGTGTTATGTTCTATGAAAATTGCAACATTTGTTAAGAAATAAAATGGAAACTGAAAAGAATATAGTGAATACATAATACAGAAAATAATAGAATATAGCTTTGTTACATTGAATGAAAGCTAAATACATTGTGAGATATTAAATGAAAACTACAGATTTGTAAGAAATTAAATGGAAGTTCCAAATAATAGTATGAAATTGTTAGCGAACAGAGGAAAGTCGTGTTACATATAAAACCAATTGAAAACATTTGTTGATAAATTGAAAGAAAATAACAGGTGGTGATAAATGAATTGAATGTAAGCTGGAAAATTGGAAATAGATTGAATGGAAACTAAAAGTGGTTATAAATTTTATTTAAATGTTAACAGTTAAAATTGAAAATGAAAAAAGGCTGGGAATTGAAGTTAAATAGAATAAATGACTGTAGCCATTAATAAAAATTCACGAAATGTCTGTTGTCATTTACAGACATACTGTATAATCGGTAAAAGTCAGTCTAGCATTCATTTTACCACCAGTTTTCTCGCAACCATTATTTTCAAAATCTTGTCAGCCAACCTGTAACTTGAATCTTATGCCGCAAAAGACGTTTACTCAATGTTTTACTGAATGCATGGGGCCATTGTTCAGAAAAACTGATTGCAGGCTGGGACAATTGAATGGAGGCTGGAAAATAGTGGCATGTGGGATGGAAACTGGTGAGAAGTTGAATGGAAGCTAAAAAAAATTGGTGAGAAATTGAAAGAAACTAAACAAGGGTTGAGACGTTAAATGAAAACTTGAAGATCTGGTAAGACATGGAATGAATACAGACAAATGATGAGGAAATCAATTGAGTGGAAACTGGAATCGTGGTGGTAAATTGAACGAAAACTGCAAACATACATTACAGGGTTCCCACATTTTTTTGAGAATGAAATTCCCTGACTTTCCAGGTTTTTCCAGGACTTTTTCGAGTTTTTCCAT
>JAQFYZ010002332.1:0-17566 GCA_034695085.1 Cylindroiulus punctatus
TAAGGGACATATTGTTGAGACCTCCTTTTTTAATAAAGTATTTTGTTTAACCTTCTAGCATATTCTTCTGTTTTTTTAATCTAAAGCATGGTGTTTAAAAAAGTTTTTTTCATATTTTATATTATTTTTGCATACACTGACCCCTTCATTCAAATCTGGTGATCTTTGTGTAAAGTTCTTGAGCAAGGGCATAGTCTTTTTAGTTCCAACATCTCAACTTTAATATTCATAGGGAAATGTAAATCAATGGTTATTTCTGGTAGCATCCTTCAAAGAGTTTTGCCTACAAAGTTTCAAAATTAATAATTCCGAGCAATTTCTGGGAATAATTTTTGATAACATAACCCTTCCTATTAACAATAACCATAAAAATACGCATGAAACATAAATGCATTCGTAGCCGCTGTCGGCACACTCGGCCAACCGGTATTCCTATGGGTGGGACTCAGAATAGCCTCATATTTTAATGATGACAAGAAAATGATTACAACATTTATTTTAAATTCCGAATACACAATTGCTATCCAATTTCGTTTTTCGTTGTTGAACTTGCATTATGTGTATGGGCTAACGCCATTTTTCTTTGTAAAATTATTTCATATCCAAAACTTTTGGATTTTAGCACCTGAAGAAGGTTTTAAGTTAACCGAAACGTCGTGCAGATGTCACTCTTCTGACTGTGAATAAAGCTAACTATGTTCTATACGTCCAGTCACGGCCCTAAAGATGTCCTTTATACAATTGCTATATTATAATTATTTTTTGCTTAGTTTCAAAATTACCTTTTTGATACCTGCAAATGCGTTTAGCTAAATGTTATAGTCATCATGTTGTCTTCATTGAATGATGATGTCTTCATTAGTTTGCGTTACTTTGACTAATCGCATAGTAAAGCCAAGTGGCCGAGATTCACTGAAGCCTGAGATTGGATCTATCAGACTTTTACCTCAAAGATGACGGAAAACTACATGCTTTCGGCAAATATGGACATTATTCTTTCTACGAATATACGATAAGTTGCTGATCATGAGCAACCGTCCAGTGCACATTTCCGTCAGAAGTTGGAAATTTGTACTTTTGGGAAAGCCTTCATTGAAAAGGTAGAGTAAAGGTGTTTTTGTTTTTCATTGTTGCAAGAATTTTGCCAATGTTTAGTTTCCAGAACTTAATAAATAAAACTACCTGAAAATACATGGTGATCGTGAAGTCGTACTCTTATTGCAGAAATTAATTTAAAAAACTTAGTTGCAAGTAACAAAATTTTGGGATTAGGTAGAACTAAGGTTTGTACTAAGATGTACACCTTGTGATTGAGTCTGGATAATCTGGAACTGTCAGGGAAATTCACATAATGTCTCGACATTTTGTGTGGCAGAACAATTTAGATTGTTAAATTGATGGATTTTTGAATCCAACATATTGAGATTTTTAGAAAAACGCTACCAAAACCACGTTTAAAAATCCCCGCAATGTGTGTACCATGTTTAGGATAACGGCGTACATAAATTTTCACCTATGAACCCCTGAATCCCTTTCTCATGCGGATATCCCTTAAAACGTTTGTTACAAATTGTCTGGAAAGTTAGCAGAAGGTGTCCGGGAAAACCCTGAAAATATCAGGGAAATTTGATTAATGATATGGCCAGTCGCTATGTTATAACTCATAGCAGTTTAATCATCTTTTTTCTTCCTAGACATTCTTCTGCAACCCTTTATTTATTCTTCTGAATTTCTGTACTTTATTTTTCGTCACCAATTTGCCCCTTCAGGTTCAAGACAGTTATGAGAATTCACGTTATTGAAGCTAACTCGTCTGGATTACGCGCATCGGACATTTTACTGAATAATTGATGAATGCACGTTGTTTCTGCAGATGAAATCAAAGTCTTTTCCGTGTTGCCAATGAAAGCAATTGGAAACAGATAGGCGGTATGTCGATAAACATTACTTATTCAGCAGGTCCAAAAATAAGCACTTTAATTAATAGACATAAAATCATGTAATTTAGGCAATGGGGGCTCGGGCTTTCGTGAGACGGATTATACCGGAGTGAATAATTGTGTTCGATTTCTTGCAGAGTAACATAGCACCGAGAAAGGATGCACGCACTTCTTCTGTGACTTTGAAAATTCATCTCATCCATGTAAAGGGATGTTAACCGATCTACCCTCCAATGCAAAAGTTTGGATATTGCTCATCATGGAAAAATAGCAAATGCAACCCAAAAATGGATTGAGTTGATGATAGTATAATGTTTGATAATTGTTTCCCCATGTTGGTGGCAATTTATTGGCCCCAAATCCATTTCAGGCTTGCATTTGCCATTTTTCCGTAATTGGTAATTTTTGTGAGCTCTAACTGCGCAATTCAGAAAATTTCCAAACTTTTGTCACAGAGGGTTGGCATGTTGTAGCCTTCTGTAGCCTAGCTGCAACTTACAATTGCAATAGCATGTCGAGGATCGATACTTTTCAATGTGTGATAATAAGTACTCCAATGAAGATATCGGTCAAGCAATTGTGATTACATCTTCACTGGAGCACACTTGAGCTCAGTTGGTTTCATCAACGCGAATGGGGAATTCATGTGCCCTTTCTTCATCATATTCAAAAGGCAATTTTGCTCCCAGGCTTGTTGAAAAACTTTCTACTTTTATCATACGTATTAAGCACAGTGATAGAACGAGTCTTTCACTAGTGCTCAACTTTGTTTATCAATTTTGTATTCTGCATTTTGTTTATAAACAAATACAGAAGTAGTCTTGACTAATCCCTGCTCCAAATATGCACAGAATCTTTATATTCCAACCCTAATGTCTAATAGGTGTCAATTGTAAGAATTTCACCTATCCTAGCTGTGGGAATGTAACCTAAAATAACCAAACAATTTTCATATCTGCAAACCCCATCTCTGTCATGATATATGGAGGCTAACATGTAGAACCTGCCTTTTTTTGGGCCCTACTCTATTTCCTACACTCAACACGTTTACAAAATTGTATGCAACACTATAAGTGGAGTTGAAATAAAAAACAATTTTCCTTTGGAGCAGGGACTTAATTGCAAGGTAGACAAAATTGCATTCTATTTAGTTTTCCCAATTTTAAGTTTGTTTACATGGCTACATGGCGTAGTTTTTGATTTCTTAAACTATCTGATATACTATCTGATAAACGATCTGTTTATGATTGAACTTAAGTTAGTGATGTAACTTGCAACTAAGTATGAATATGATCCAATTTTGATGTAACATTTTTGTACTTGAGTAGCATTTTTATTATTTATTTTGTTTGCTGCAATTTCCCTGCCTGTTCTGTAGGCTACGTTTATTTGTATATTTCGTTATTATTTCATTTTTCCTTCCTTTTTGATATAATTGCACTACACCACGTGACATTTCAAATGCTGACTGTGGCTGTATCAAACTGTGTTGAATTTGAATTGATGTTTGTTATTCCGTGTCCTGACCTGAGTTGCCTAGTTGATTTAAGAAGCTGGAGTGGGTTTGATCCTCGGTACATTGAACCAACTTACTAACTGGGAATGTAAACAGTTTAAATTAACTTAACTTGCAAGCTAAGATAGACCACACCCCCAATGTCCGTGCTGCTATATTAATGAGCAGAGGATTCTGCTCGTTTGCAACAGCCAAATCTTGGAAACCACCATAAAAATAACTTTGTGTTAGGAAGCTCCGGTCCATTTTTGCTTCTTGAAATGCATGATTCAACTTAATGTGTAGCAAGTTTATGCCATGTTTAGTTTTAGACGAACACAAAGGTTGATCATGTTATACATTTGGGCATTCAAAATATGCCATTTTAAAATTGGTGAACATGTGTCTGGCAAGACCAAAAACAAAATCGGTCAGACGACCTGCAGGTATTTTTTTGTTTTATAGTAGTAACTGTCAACAACGTGATATGAGCGTATGTGGCAATACTGCACGACAAATTTCCTGCAACACCGAAACACACCGCCACTGGAAACATAATTTTCACTCATTTGATGTCAAGCAGGAAACAACAGCACGAATTCTCAGAACATACTGTATATGTTGAGGTTGAAAAGCCGGCTAGGATTTTGTTTTTGTGGCGTTTTACAGTCATCAGAGGTAAACCACATCCAACTTTCTTTTTCTAAAGTGTGATGTGCTACTTTTGCCAATGTCTGGAGTTGCATTCTGTTCGATACATCAATAACGAAATGGATCCATATGGCAATTATGAGTGCAGGTAAATGGCATTTTCACAGCCATACTGAGTGGGAGTTAAAACTGTTCAAAAATTCCTCCATTGTTCTGCGGTATGTGCTGTGCCGCTGCTTGTTTCCTGCAAAATAACTTGAACAGCCCATTTGCTTTCAGTGCCCCAGTGCTCAGTAAGTATTAAAATCCTTTAATGTAATGCAAAAACCTAGTTGAATGTTTTATAAACACGAAAAAGCTTGTATTTTTAGATAAGCAATCTCAGGGTTGGTAGTGTGGAAACGCCATTATGCTATTTGGTAGGGTAGTGAGCTGGATTGAATAAGTGGAAAATTGGTTCATTGTCAAACTGCCACAATGTCGTCTAACAGAGTATATCCTTATTTGATAAAAACTGTTTCCAATCAAAAGTAAGTTTTACCGAGGGGCTAACAACCTCTGGTTGAAGGGGCATTCAAGCCGGTGAAGTCCCACTGAGGCCAATGCAGACATCAACACAGTAGAACATCCTTAGTGATGTGCCACGCTCTAAATTTACATAAATGTGAATTTGATGTGTTTGAACTGTAAATAGTGAGTCTGGTTCAATGTTACGATTGCCAGCAGAATTAAATTAATTTATTATTGTTTGCATTAACCGTTACAGGTGATTTTATATATCCATGAGGTTAGCTAATGTAAATTTCAGGTAAATCAGGTAAATACTGACCTACCTCAGAAATCCATATACCTAAAGTCCGAAAAAAAACCACAATAAAATTGGAGTAATTTCTGTCAGCAGTCAATGGAATAATTGAATTCTACTAATCAATTAGGGTTAACACGTATTAATTTCAAATTTGGAACTGGGAATTTAGCGCATTGAACTTCATAGATCTTCATGTGACTTGATGGAACCTCAAGGACGTCAGTGGCTCTTTCAAGGATTTCAACTAAACTTGAAAGACTACCAAGTTCTTGTGTCAGGCAGTCCACGAAGTACTACCGTTGTTGAGGAAGTCAAGCTAAACTCCTTGAGGTCTGGCAAAGTCATTCAAGTCTGCGATCAAGTTTATACGATGTTGCACGAATAAATCATGCAAGCGATGCACTGTAAATCGTCGTTTGAATTTCTATCGGTTCCTTGCCTTGGATTTCTTGCAGCATTCTTTGTTAAACAAAGAGTGCAGAATTCATCACTAGCGCCAAACGCCATTGTAACATGTAGTCTACAAGTATGTTCTCCCACCTCATGTAGGTTGCGTACATGTCTAGAAGGGGTTGAGCAGGTTCTTGTTTGCTTGTTTACCATATTTATTGAGCACTGTGACCTTTTCAATAATGATCATCTCTTAGACGTGTTGCTGCAAAAACTCAAAATCGTGTCCTTCTTTCTAGGCTCCTTCTAAAGACTGACTGAATCTCAGCATGAACAAGGATGACAACACCGATATCATAGCCGGAAGTGCGGACACCACCACAAGTGGCAAGCACAGCACAGGCGGTCGCCTCTTGACTTCGTGCACCCAGCGAAACAGTCAAGACGAGCTAGATCAAAGGGATTTCACCAGCCGCCACGAGTGCCTCAAGGTTTGTCGCTGTTTGATGTGCATAACGTGTTAGTTGTTCCAGTGCCTGACCGTATCAATTTTGGTGTCCAGCTCGTCAAAGAGCTTAATCGGGAAGTCACGACGTATCGGAGCTTTCTTCTGACATTGGGAAGCGTCGGGGACTGCGAGCAGCTCAGGGACGACCTGAAGCGCACGCGAAGAAAAGCAAACATGTTGATCAAGGAGATCAAATGCAAATTGGTACCTTGGATTACATGGTAAGAAATTGTTACATGTGTTAACATTTGATAATCGTCGTAAAACGAACTACTGCAATGTTCGTTCAAAACGATCACTGCTGTGTCGAACTGTGCCTGGCTTTCAAAATGTCTCGGTTCCTACATGTACAGCTGTAGTTTGGGTTATATAATATGTGAAGAAATTATTCAAACGTACTTCATACATCAATACAGCACCATGCAGTTGTTGTAAAGACCATTGATTTGATCCTGTTAAAATCGGATTTGGGAAGCATGGTACAGGTGAGCGTGCCTAATCATGAAAAAAAACTCCGTAAAGGGCGGAGTCCCTGTCTATAAAGGCCGTAGGGCGTGTGCACCTGACGTTTTCCATCTAATGATTGCCTTATTTATGGATACTGCCTTACAGGGCATTGCAAGGATGATAGAAAAAGGGCCGGGAATTTGTTTTTATATTATTGGGCTGTGAAATTAATTTGCGTTCTCTGCACGCGATGTGTTCAAGAGGTCATGTCATGCTACTGATCAAGCTTTGCAAGCAACTCTGGCTTGTAGGTCTACCGCAAAACAAGCGTTTTAACATGTTATCAGGGCAGCTATTCCAGTGTACCTTTCAAACTTTTCCTGCTTTTGTAAGTGGTACAGAAAACATTCTGCGCATTTTCTTACAACCACATGACATCCGTAGAATCGTTTTATGCACATAATTCATAAATTGTAAAAACTTGACTTGCACCTCAATTACTTTGCACCACGTCATATAGCAAATGCTGTTACAGCGGGATCAGGTTAGATTGTGAACGCAGGCTTTGGGCATGGGTCTGTTAGCAAAACTTACTTTGTCCTGCAACTTCACATTGGTGGCCATTTGTTCCAATCCGCTTATGGAGATCTGAGCCGGTTCAGATCCGTATTATTGGTCATTTGATTTGCATGCAATTAGATGAGAACCTATTCAAATGGCAAAGAGATCTTGACATAATCTGTAGCTATTCAACTAATGCAGAGTCTAGGAAGTGCTTTGTCATGAGGATTTCACTGAAAAGGGACGAAAACACTTCCAGGGATACATTCGGGAAGCTGTTTTCTTAAAAGTTGTTTCATCCATGAAATATTTAAGAATTACCATCACAGACAACATGGCCATGTTATGGATTACCCATAACAAGAAAATTGTGGTTTGCTACTAAACGTTTTTATACCAAAATTACGTGTTACTTTATTAAGCCACGTGAAAACAAAATGTTTTCTGATATAGCCATTGTTGATCCTGAATGGATCTGCAGCACCAAAAGCACATGATAAACGTTAACTTTTCCTTCATGGCAGCAATTCTGATGGTGGTCCACATCCTGAATGGGGTAGAATCTGGACAATCTTCCTCTGCTGCATGGATGTACTACAGGCTGAAATGTCCAAGACGTTATCCCTTCAACAGACATTTTGTTTATATTCCGGTAAGTGCACACTTCCTGTTTAATGTCATTATGCTCTTATTCTGTCAGGAAATCACTGCTTCAACAATGGAAGATTGGAGGATCAGACATTTTGAAAAGGAGACATCTCAGAATTGACATTTATGTAGAATAGCAAAGGCTATGCTGATTGATATTCATATTGGTTACAATTTTTTTTAATTTTTCAGATAGTTGTAGTTTAATAAATGCGGGTTGGAATGGCAATGATTCGACTGGCAAAATAAATGCCGACAATCTGTCGCTGCATGTCTTTCTGGAGAAGATGTGTGTGGAGAGAGACGAAACGATGCTGCTTGAGAGGTAAATACACTGCTTAAATTTCTTCATTCGTTTTTAAGTCAAACTACTTTGGTAAAAATGGAAAATACATTGGAAAGGTATCTCCCAGAGAAATTATTTGTCCATAATTTAGTCTTTTATTTGCAGGGAACTCACGGATTTGCAGCAGGTTGTGCAAGAGTTGAAAACTTTCGCCCGTATGAAAATTCCTAATTCCGAATCCATGGATTCCATAAGTTTACCAGGTAAGATGGTCATTCTGTATTTGCATAATAAAGTCTAGGTTTTGTGTTTTATAATACGTGCTTGTGGGGCTCGGGATGGATTGGCATGTCGGTTAACTGAAAAATTTTCAATCTAAAAGTGTTCAAAACGTCAGATTTTTTAAGATAGTGCGCAATGTAGTTCAATGTCGTATCATAATTACAGCTTATGCACTTTTGCACCAAGGTATTGATGGCCAAAAGTCGTTGTGATGTATTTTTGCACTGTTGCATAAATTATTCTTCCTTTCTACTGTTGTTATCTAGCTGCCAAAAATAAAATGGCATTGACTATATTTTAGTCTTCTGGTTTGTAGGTAATAACAACAGATTTCCATCCAACATTGAGCAAATGTGTCCACAGTCTGAAAGAAGTTCATTGGTAAGCAGTAACACGAATTTTCTGTCAAATGCAATTAAAATGGCGATATTTCATGGCGTTTGGGGCAAATGCTGCAGTTAATGAGTTCGAGGTACGAGGTCACCCTGCACTCGTAGTTGTCGCCCCCAACACTGTCCGAAATTTTAGTCTTGTTGCTACTTAATCCTAATTGCTTCAATCAATAGTTTTCTCATTATCACCTAGGTCGGAGAGATGAGCAGTCGGCAGAGGAACTGCATCTGCTGGGCAATAATCACGATGATCACGATGTTTGTGCTAGCGGCCGTTCTCGGAGTGTACATCGCCTTTCTTTCCTGATATTCAAAGGTGGGTGCGTGTCGCGCTGGAACCTGATACATGCAATTGAAATTTCGCCCGTCTCGGGTGCCACCGACAGCCAAAATTGTGTTCACCTGCTGCGTGATCTGTGCGTGTTGTATATAAGCTGTCCCGGCACCGAGAACTCCGTGCATTGTGGCTGCATTGCAGTTGTGCCGAATACACGTTTCTTCAACATCTCTCTTATGAGTGACTGTCACCACAAAGGAGATGCGCGCCTGTGCACTCCGCGAGTGGCACCTGCGCTCTGACCTCATACGCTTGGACTCGTGTTCATCAAATGCCGAATTTATACGTTTTTTATCAAACTAGCCTCGCTTAGTTTGACTTGTGAACTCTCGTTAGATTTTTTAGCTCAATAGTGATTCCCCAAATATTGTCTGTCGATGATGCATGCTATCCAGAAGAAATGTAAACTCCCATAGGTGCTTTCCATGCTGCGGGAATGGAAGTACTGTTAGGGATTCAGATCCTCGAACCTGCAGATCAGCCACCCTGATTAGCATTTTTGGCTTACATATCACACTTGTAATAGCCACATATTCATACTCTGTTACCGGGGAATGTCGAAACTTGTCGGCATACTGCCTCCCCTTCTCACTATGCTATTTGTTCAAGCAACTGATTACTTACAAGCAACTAGTCATTGATGCAGCAAAATCAAAATTAGTTTCTGTCGACTAGTCGCCCCATGAGCACATTTTCAGTCCCAATGTGCATCAGCTACATTTCCAACTACTGTGATGATATGAAAGCAGGTCCCGATGGGTAGTTCGTATTAATTCCAATCCCTAACGAATTCCCACATTGCATGGGAGAGGAAGGTCTTGGGTTCCACGTGAGGATGGACAAATGGAAAGCAAAGACTAGTTTTGTTACGGGTAATCCTAGATGTTCATGGGTATAAACGCTGGACAAATGGAAAGCAAAGACTAGTGTTGTGAACCTACCTGTTTTGTTACGGGTAATCCTAGATGTTCAAGGGTATAAAGCTGCGCCCGATAAGGTCGAGTCATTCCAAACAATGGTGATAATCGAGCGTGAATAAAGCTATGTAATTCCCATGTTCTGTATCGAACACCTTTAGTTGTTGGTCGGATCACCTTCGAAAGGTGAAAATCGATACCACCCATCGATAATGTACCCACGGACCTGACACTAGTTGACAGAACATAATTTGCAGTTGCTACACCGACAACCAGTTATGGCAATTGGTTGCTTGAACTATAGCAGTTTGCTGGTGTAAAATGGACCCAAGGAACCGTGGAATGCACTCGAGGTGTATGGTTTAAAAATATGTTCCACTATATCTTCTCATCAGACTACACAAACACTGTAATATATCATCAAGTGTTTGGGAAAGTAAATTGAGAAGCTATGTGCACATGTATCCTTGATGTGCAGGTCATACATGCTGTGCAGTGCTCCCAACTTGCAGATTGCAACCCCCAGGGGTCACATAGTTGAGAGATTTTAGTCCACATATACAAAAGTAAGTGATTATGTGAATGCTTTAATTAAGCAAAATTTGGTTGAAAATGTTACAAAAATTTTCACTGAAATCAAGTTGCAACCACTTTGCGCTGCATGTTATTTGTGGTAATAATTTTACCTAACGCTGTAAACTCGTGTAAGATGCTGCAAAGTCCAAGGGCCATGCAAGCAATTTAGTGGGTCACTAAGGAAATGATATCACAAGACAGTTTTTTGATATTTTGGCACAAGAAACTCCATTAAACTTTTTCTCCAATATATGGGTGTTTAATCCCCGCACTGACACTTTGTAAAGAGAATCGCCTGCATCCTCGCCCGAATAACGTGAAACCCACAAATTTTACAGGGGAACACACAATAAGTCTTGAATCCTTATACCGTATGATGTAACATCGGTCTAGTTATGGAGGAGTAAAAAACTTCCAAAACTATTTACCTGTTCCAAAAGATGTCTCTGACAGCGCCACATTGTAACTTAAATAGTGACTAATAAACATTTTTAGTTAGTCAATAATTTTAAAATTATAGAAATAATTAGGGAATGCAGCCACGAATAGGGGCATAATAATGGATTCACATGTCTTGTCAGGGAGACCGAACACTGTCGGACTTGATGCAACGTCTGTGACAGGCGCTGTTGGGCCGTTGATGCAGCGTCTGATGTAGGCGCTATTTGGCCGTTGATGCAGCATGTTGAAGCTGCGTCTGAGTTCTTAATGCAGCATGTGTTGAAGACGTTGTTGGGCCCTTGATGCAGCATGTGTCGAAAACGTTGAGCCCTTGATGCACCATGTGTCGAAAACACTGTTGGGTCCTTGATGCAGTGTCTGTCGAAGAAGCTGTTGGGCCCTTGATGCAGTCTGTATAAAACGGCCAACCTGCAACCCAGACTGGGAGGTGTTACATTATACGGGCAAGGGGTATTTAATTCATTAACTGAATTTATATGGTACTATTAAGATGAGATTCCATTTTGCATGTTGCAATGGCTGTTGCTTGTAAAACTGTTGGGCCCTTGATGCAGCATCTGTCGAAGATGCTGTTGAGCCCTTGATGCAGCGTCTGTCGAAGACGCTTTTGGGCCCTTGATGCAGCATGTGTTGAAGACGTTGTAGGGCCCTTGATGCAGCATGTGATGGGTTACCATACAGTGTACTATTAAGATAATATTCTATTTTGCATGTTGCGATGGGTGTTGCTTGTTAAACTGGAATGGTGATGCAGCGTTGGACCCAGTATTTCATTAAGGAGGGGGTCACCAGTCACAATTACAAATTACATTTTTCTGTGTTGGTTTGGGGGAGGGATGGGGGAATAGAGAGAAAAGGCTGTGGACGACAATTTTGGTAAGAAGATATTTAAAATCAAGGATTTCAGCCAACAATTCTATATTATACGGTTGTAGTACCTAGTGATGCTTCAAAGGAAACATGACACTGCTTTGATTATGATGGCTCCTAAATGCAGCTTCTGTAGCCGACTCTGTTGGGTCCTAGATGCAGCGTCTGTTGCATGCACTTATGGGCCCTAAATTCAGCTTCTGTTGAAGATGCTGTTGGGCCCTTGAAGATGTGTCTGTTGCAGGCACTGTTGGTCACTGTCATGACATATTAGATGACGTCAATGCAAATCGTGAAATCTACCCCTGCGGTCATAACCCACCGTCCCCTGCGCCCAACAGCATCTTCAACAGATGCTGTTAGGTCCTTGGTGTATCTGTGGCAGTCTTGCAGATGCTGTTGGGCTGTAGATGCAGCATCAGTAGCAGACGCTGTTGGATGGAGCAATTATGCTGCTGTTCTCGGATGCTTTCTTGATATTTTTTAAATGATTTGCAAATGTTATACTTGCATATTATGCAAATATGTCCCAAATGTATAAAACTGAGCCAACCTGCAACCCAGAATTTGGAGGCGTTACGTTATTCGGGCAAGGACTCAAGGTGCAGTTTATTATGTACTATCAGTTACTACGCCATTGTGTGAGTGGGGCAGAAGCCCACAGGTAATTATCATTCTTTGACTGGCTATTAAGACTACGTTCCATTTTGCATGTCGCAACAGCTTTTGCCTCGAAAAATTGGAATGGTGATGCCTGAAAGAAAGCATATGACACTCTGCTTTGGTTATGATGACATGTTGAAAGCCAACTGTTGCATTCCAGTATACTCCTATCATCCTATGTGTTTTCAGTATTAAATTTGTTGCATGAAAGGGAAAGGCAAGTCATTGACAGATCCCAGATTAAATTCATTCCTCCATATTTGGGTATCTCCACTTTTTTCATCGAAAATGTGGTTTCCCTTTTCTCAAGTTGAAGCAGATCTTTGAATAAAGTGGGATTATTGCTTATGATCAGTGCTGGACTGGCCATTTGGGGAATCTGGAACTTTCCCAATACCTGATTCTTCCTCCGTGGGCCAGGCCGGCCTGAAGAAAATTCTCTTTCCTGGGCCGAATTTTTTTGCTATTCCAGCCCAGCATTGCCTGAATTATTATTCGAAAAATGGAATATTAGTTGCGCGTAGCTTGTAAAGAGACAGTTGTTAAAATAATTCCTTTATTGATAGTGTAAAAAGTGGTTATTTATTTATCCAAAACTCCAACATCTCACCCTGTCCTCCCCTGACATAGTGTTACCTGTCTTTAGTTTTTCTGTTGTGAACAATAAAGACAATTTCGCAATACTACAGAACTCGTGTAATTTTGATATGCCCAATTCTGCAAAGCTACGCATTGGACTTGTAGTGCAAGTAATACTCTTAATCCTAGCAGTGCTCCAAAAAATATTAATATTTGCAATTTCCATGTAAGTTGAAAAGAATGTTCAATGAGTAAATGGAGACTTGTAAATAAGGTATGGTCAGCATTTTTAGTTTTTCACTAGCATAATTGCACATGTCTAATGAATAAATCATAAGAATAAACTACTTAATTTTCCGCAGAGTAAACATGATTATCATATCCTGTAAAGATACAAATTTGAGCTTCTATCATACGTGCTTGTACTCTATAGATAAAGACTTGTACTTTAAATAATAATTTTAATTTATACTAGTTGTTGATATAATTGGTGGAACACAAATTTTTATATTTATTTATATTGGTTTATACTATTTTTCAGTAAATACATTTGAAATTTGTACCTGTATATTAATACTTCTACCTGTTTACGAAATAGGGGTCCTATTCCGTAAATGTTGTCCATACTATGATCTCATATTTCACCTGCCCATACATTAAAAATAAATTGTACACAGTACATGTACTTGTATTTTTTATTGGAATAGGGCTCCGGAAAAATATGGGCTTGTAGTACATGTATGATATCCCAATTATTATATACATGTAGAACAACTTATAAGAATGAAATATTGCCTTAATGGGGTTACAATAGTATGCTCACGCTGAGAACCAAATTCTGCAACAGTTTATTCGTTAGTTTTCCTTATTAAATTTAGATATGAAATCATGCTCGTCCAACTCAAGTCCAAGACGTAAAATGCACACTATACCTCACATTCAAGTCTCCCATTACCTGTCAGAAATGTATGTTGTGGACCACACTGGCCTACTGTCCGTACTTTAACAGCATTGGGACCTGACTGTTGTTTGGCCAAAATCTGATTGTAGCATGTGACCACAACAGATTTTATTTGGATCAGTACCATGTTTATTTTGCCATTTCATTTCAGCTTTTTGGGTGATCTTTGATTTAGTCTGATCATATCTTTACTGCATAATCACACTAAAAATTGCGTCTGATCAGAAATTTGTTACTGATGGATGAATAATTTTTCTCACCAGTGATTTCTCCGAATTTTTATTACTCTTGTAGTCTATCCTCTCAACCTGTGGACATCAATTACTCAGTGAAGTAACACTAAATTGTAATTGTCTGGCTTGCCTTACTTGGCCTTATTGGATATTTTGTTCTACTTCTATGGTGATGTGCATGGAATTGGGCGTCTCCAGAGTTTTGGGTGTGGTGTTTTTTTATCTGTGGTTGAGATGAGGAAGGGATGCACATGATCATTGCCTTGCTTAGAGCATAACATTTTCTTCGAATTTTGTAAGCACCTTTAAAACTGCTCATAAGGTCTTAGAAATTCCCAACATGGATTCCCAGTGGAAGTTAAATGCTGCAATAGGTATAATGCAAGGTATGCTTCGAAATAACTAAATGTGTATGACCTCAATTGAGACATGACCACACCCATTGTTTCTAGAATGCTGCAGGCTAATTGCTTTTTCATTGCATATCAGGTGCATCTACAGTTTTCTTCTTGGGATAGTTTCAACGAAGTAACCAGCCTTAATTTCAAATTTAAATCGAAATAATTCGAAACAGATGAACGAGTTCTCAATATTGCAGTAATTTACCTATTATCAAAATTGGTGTCGATGAATTATTTATGACATCATAAGTGTTTCTATACAAATTTCATAAATTGTAAGAGGCCATTTTTAAAGTTTGTGAGGTGATGTAACTAACATGGTCGAGGTATGTAATTCGATATCTTGACAAAAATATGATACAGATGACAAAAAACGTTTTTCTGATAAAATGAAATTTATTTATATTTAAGAAGGTGATATAAAATGAAGCAAAACTTCCGATATTCCATGGTAAAAGTACGGCAACACGTATTCAAATACGTATGTGGAAGGTACTGAAAAAAATATCATAAAGTATTACTACAATTGTTTGTGTTTAGCTTACCAGTTTTCCATTTCATCGGTGTTCGACAATAGGAAATTGTTTCTCCTAGAAGATCAATATAAACTAAAAATATATTTTCTGTGAACATAACTTAAAAAGTTTGTCTTAGTCATTCAAAAAGGTCATGTAACAACTTATTGGTTTACTTCTAAAGTTTGGGAACCCTGAAACGTCTTTTAACTATTTTTTATTGATATCTTCTAAGAAAGCTGGTGAACTTTCCTTAATTCACACTTCTGATAGAATCATACCTTAAGAAATCTGGGGTACGGCAAATTACATTGTCAAATTCCATACTAGACAGCTTGCCATCATCGTCAACGTCAGATTCCTCTAAAACCTGGGAGAAAATAAGAATAGCATAAGCTATTACAGCAGTAAAGAGAATTAGAACAAGTGAAGAAATTGACATTGCGTTTATATATACTGTAAGCTCATGTTAAGCCCTTTTACTGTAAATGACGATGTGACTATCAGATAATCACTATTCATTCCCATTCTGGTAATTTACATGTAACTTGCAATGGTTATCATGACTTGTCTGCGCTGGCAGTACTAATCCATGACAATAGTAAATCTCTAGGCGACATTTTGTTATAGCACTGTACTTGTATCATATTTTACATGGAGCTAATGAGGACTTCCGCTAACTGTCCACTTGTAATTTTTGTCTAATTTTGGAGTTAATTTTTGCTGCAAAACATTATAGAAAATTAGAAGAAAATTACCAGTAGAGCTCTGTTCTACTTTTGACCAATGACATCGCAGCATTAAAAAAATTAAGAAATCTATGGCGGAGCTACAGTAATGGTGCATTCACACTTGTAATTTTTGCCCACGTACGGGAGAAGTTTTTTCCATTTTATGTAGGTAAACCTTGGGCACATGTTGGGCAATAACCTCCATAAGAAGAAAAAATTATCTCCGAACTTGGGCAAAAATTACAAGTGTGAATGCACCATTAGTGTTGCCAGATACTGCATGAATTTACTGGTAATTTTCCAGCGACGCTTTTACCAATAGACATGTTTTCATACACTTTCTCCCCCCTTGGTGGCGCTGATCATACTTTAGAAAATTAAGATTGGCATGTGGCTTGGGTCAGAAAATTAGGAAAGCCAGGAAAGCTAAAAAATTGCAAGTGGACAGGAAGCGTAACGGGGGCACTTAGAGGTGCTAGAGGTGAAATTCTTTGAAATTCTTAGACAAGTGCGAAAGCATTTGCCAAGAATGTTTTCATTAATCAAGAACAGGAAGTTAGAGATTACAAGATAAGTGGAACTTCGAATCACTAGAAGTTAGGATTACCTTCTCACACACGAGTTCGACCTCATCAGGGGTCAGCTGGCTTTTTGTCAGGGCTATGACGGCTTTTTCCAAATCGTCATGGCCAATGAAGTTATCACAGTCATAATCTTTGGAAAGAAAGGCATGATTAAATGGATTTGGTTGTCAATGCTATCTTATGCCACCGTGTTATCTTACCATAAATTTTGAAGGCATGGATCAGTTTGATCTCACGTGGACATTGCTCGTGAAACACTGAGAACATGTCCAAGAAATCGTCAAACGTGAGATCCCCACTGCCGTCATCTGAAAAGGCCTCACAGATGCGCTTGCGATAAGGGTTTTCCTGTAATTGCAATGTTTTCAAAATGAGTGTATACTTCACTTTAGTCCCTGCTCCAAATGTGCACATGTTATATATTTCTAATCTCTGCTCGGATAGTAGAGTTCAATGGCAGCATTGGCAGCCATCGAAATTTATCCTTTACAATTTGTTCACTAATTTGCAGGAGGGATTATAAGAAAGTGGGTTTCTCTTATAGCTGTTGGGCTGGCAGTGATTGCCTGGCGGTTAGGGGCAGCTGAAGCAATCATGATTATGTTGGGTAATGGCATGGGTTGGGTCAGACCTTTAATTCTGGCATTTTTTCCAAAAGTTCGCATTTCACTTTGATTGTCTGTGCTTCATTGCCAGTCATGGTTTTCGGGACTGTGCTGGAATCCAGTTCCCGATAACGTCTAAAAATTCTGTCAAACAGAAAAAAATACATGTACATCAACATGTTGATTCCATCTGTCAGCAATTTTTTTACATGACAAGGCTACATGACTTACCGCATTATTTCCTTCCTTGTGAAGAAAGTGACATCCTATATCCCGGATAGACATGAAAGAATGCACGAATATGACATGCAAAGAAAAATAATCGTTATTGGCATACTAACATTGGACATGTATGATAATCTCACTGGTCAATGCATGCGGCAATTTATGGCTATCTAAAAGACCATATACACTATGAGGAATTTTAAATTGAAACCATACTTTACTGCATATGGTTGTATAATCCATAATGGGTTTACTGTTAGATAAAGCCATATACATTTACACTTTATTTGAAAGTTAACTGATACAGCAACAGCAAAGTGTAACAGTGTGTTTGTGACATTTGTTTATGATCTATGTTCACTACTCCAACATATTTGACCCATCCTATCCATATATGACAATACATGGCCTATAGGGTCATAATAAAGTTCCCCATATACTTCGCAGCGAAGTCTCGGGTGTGGGTGCTCATCCCCCAATACTAGCCGGGAAGCCAGTG
>JAQFYZ010002333.1:0-17563 GCA_034695085.1 Cylindroiulus punctatus
CTGTATGAATTTGGTTAAAACACAACATTTAAAAAAAAACTAGAAAATGATCGAATTGATCATCTTAAAAAAAAAAAGTTATCTCTAAACCCAAAAAAAGTGAGCCAGAGATGACTTTTCCTATACTACTAACCTGATATGCTTTGTTTGAAACGTCACGGTAGGATTTACTGGATTTTTTCGTGAAAAATATTATCCGTCTCCCTCCCAGTCAATTTTCATCGAAAATCGCCATACAAACTGCTACGCATAATCTGCAACTTAGAAATGATTGCCGTTGAGCTCCCTCGCTCGCCATTATGCTCGTCGATTTCTATCTTTTAATGGCGGTTGTGGCAAGGTGCCACCAGCACAGGCATTCGGAAAATTACGTCTCATATTTATTGGACCGTAATTAGATTTAACAATATCCGAAAAGAGGAATTATTTCACATACGGTTAATGCCTCGCGCCACTGACGCTGACGACGGGATAAAAAGACAGCGTGAAAGCAAAGTGGATTCCACTTCCATGAAATTAAATCTGGGCCATATTCAGTTCGGGGTGAACCTGCCAATAGCACGTTGAGATTTGATATCCACTAGATGGGATCCTGGAAAATCTTTAATCATTTGTGGCCACGTAATGATACCGTGTCGCCACGCAAATTCAGCTTGAATCGCCAGCTTGACGAAAATAATTACTTCTGTGAAGCCATATTTCTATTTTTTCTGGTTTATGGCACAGATGTGTTGTCCTTGCATTTGCAAACATTTTCTCCAGACATCATAGAGCCCAATAACACTATAACTTTTTTAAGTCTTAAGTTTTATCTGATTTCTATGATGAGAGTAGCATATTGTGACCACCCGGGTGGAAAAATGTAATAGGGCCATGTATGGGATAATATATGTCATATATGCCCGTGTACATGTATGTACCATGTATGACCATGTATATATGGCCATACATGGGGTCTTGAATGCCCATGTATGGCCATGTATATGGCCATATTTGGGGTCTTGAATGTCATATATGCCCATGTATGGCCACATACATGTATAAGACCATATATGGGGTTTGGAAAGCCATATAAGTGTATGTATGGCCATGTACACTGTATAACACCATATATGGGGTCTGAAATGCCATATAAGACCATTTTTGAGTCATATACAGGTATGGTCATGAAAAAAATTGTATCAAAAAATTGATACATAATTTGAAGAGATTGAAAATGTCCATTGATACTGTTTAATACAGATGTATTTTCATAATCATAATATTTTGATGACTGGAAGTATAGTAAGAATGTCATATTATGGTAAAATATCGATGCACATTTCAATAAAATGTAATAAATTTATTGCAGCTTAATTATTTAATGTTTTATATTTTACATATTTATTTCATATAAATTTGGAGGAACGCAATGGTGTCCTCCCGTTAATAATGCTCTGTAGTTAAAATCATGTTCATTGACTTAAAAAATGCCCTTGAAAATAAGTTTATTTTCTCATAGGTCAGTTTAGCAACAACTTCAATCAGTGGACTAACATGGGCGTGTACGTGCATATATGGCCATATATGACTATGTAGGGTCATACATGGCCATACAGGTCCAATTTCTGGTATAACCATACATGTACCAGCCATATATGATTCCATACGTGGCCCTATTAACTTTTCCACCCGGGCACTGTGTGATATCGTCGTCTCCCTTGTGTTTTGTGTTTGTCGCAAAATTACCGACTTGCTTTTTTAAAAAAAAATTATCCTAAATCGCAAAGTGGAGCTTGCGGATTCTCCGAGTATCGAATAATGCGCGGAAAATGTGCATGCACTTTGACAATTAAATAAGGTGTTCTTTTACTTTCTCATTTCGTTTGCACTGATTCACTTTGCTGGGGAGGGAATTAATAGACTGGATTCTAAATTTAACTTGCCAGTAGTTTCCAAATGAGGGTTTGCATTCGCAATTCGAAACCTTTCAAATGGCAGCCACCGAGTAACATTTAAAGCGTTTGATTGAATTAGTTTTGATTGAAATATGCTCGCAGATTGCGGGCTCTCACAGAGATGGATGCACGAAAGCGTGCTAACATCTGAAAGGTGGATGAAATTTCAAAGATTAATGCCTCGGAAGGCATATAAGATTGCCGGGGTAGATATTCGGCTCGCTGCTGCGCTGGCAGAATCCACTTTTCTCTCTTTTTTACGTCTTAATTGAATTTTAAGCGTTATGAATACATTTGGGGGGAAATGCTATTAGAGTACTATCATTCAATTTCAGTTACATGTACTAGCAAACAGGACCGACCTGGGAATCCGCTTCGTGCGAACGAAACGACGCTCTCATTTAGCAGTTTTGTTTGCAAATTATATACCCTCCAATTAATTTTCAAGAAAAAAAAATATCCGATAAACCCGCAGTTGGTTTTCCCTCTAGTGCGTTGAAGCTCGTACTGATTGCCCATTATCAGGTGCACGTTTTGTTCGTAAATAACGCGGGGTAAATAAATACCAATTAGTTGTCCTGCATTAAGCGAACTGAACTCGAGCTTCAGTGGTGCAATAACAAATATAAATCTGCCAACATCCCAAATTATTTTTGTACATCTACATGTCGATGGTTTAAAACTCAAATAGTGTGCCTCCTGTAGTTAATTTCTAATTGTGTATTGGAAATTAGCTTTGCAACTTCTCCATATGAGACACATATGAAGAGAAAAGAAATCACTAATGCTAAGGTGATGCATTACAATATCTGTTCTTTAAATCGTCGACATGCTTTGATTTTTATTCCTTTTAATCTGCTTGTTTGGCTCGATTATCTAATCGATGTGATATTTCTTAAGCGTTATTTAGCGTTTATCGTTTGCTTTAAGAACTTGAGCTAGCGGTCATGTTGCTTTTACGTAACGACTTTGAAATCCACCTTGTCCTGTTAGCTTGCCTGAGCTGAATGAAAGAAATGCAGGTCTATTTGGGGGAGGAAAAAGTCGTAAAAGCGATCTTGGAATTCGAAGCCTCTTTATGATGTTTTTATTATTTTAAGAAGCCAATTTTCCACAACAAACTCTAGTACACGCATCCTTTGCTTCAGTCTCTACTTTCATTCTCAACGCGATTTGTGCGTTTCTCTATTGGCGTAAAAAACAGCTCATGGTTATCATCTTCAGGCAGACTTTACATGGATTCGTGGTGTATATTTAGCTGATTTTCTGGACGTTTAATCGATGGCTATAAGTACGGTTTAACTATTGAAATCGGTCACTCTTCTCACCTTCCTACGAGCCTACCGTATACACGTATTCAACACTTTTCCTTCTGTAATTTTGAACATAATTTCTGTGCACGGTCCATTTCTATCTCCCAGCTAGCGTTTAAAATGTGGTATTCACTGGCTGCATTCGTGTTCCCCTAATTCGGTGAAGTCATGATCTTGGGGATAATAAGTCAGGCGAGTGCGTGCCGTTAAGCTCATACACTTTGATAATTAATGATAAAATTTAGCTAGTTCACCTTATCTGCGCCATAGCATGCCTCAATAACGGCAATATTCATTTGATAAATTTGCATAATGAATGGGATTTCCGTCCCCTAGTCATGTGTTCATTAGATATTTATAGGTCCCAATGATCTTTCCCTCCGCATGCGGCGCATAAGATAGCGGAAAGTAAACTAGAAGCAACATAAATTCTTGGAAATAGAAATTTTCACTCCGAGCGTGGTTTCGCGCCTTGCCCCTGGTGAAACTCTTCGAAAAACTCCTTTTCATTTGCATACTCCCATCGCAGCGCGAAAGGAGTTCTCTGCCTAAACGCAAGGCTTATGACGCCAGTTTGCATTTGCATATTTTGGATATGTCATTTATTTTATTTTGATCTTCTTACGCATCTCCGCCACGCTTTATATTTGGCTCGTTAAAGTGCAGCTTTTTTTCTCCTAGGAGTTTGGCAAATATTTACCTATTTTGTATAAGCTGGAAAATTTTATTGCCGCTATTTATCTACATTAGGTGAAATAAAACCTCTGTTATAAGCTGAGAACTATTTTACGGTAGGCCCACGCGCATCTAGGCGTATTGTACAGGGAGCCGTTTTTAAATAAATTATACACATTTATACGGAAAACCGTTGGCTGCCGTCCAAGGCGAAAATGAACTGATTCTTTATGAAAAATGAATATTTAACCGGGAAGGAATCAATTATGCTTAGTTGCGTGGATGGCGCTGAGTTTCGAATAAATATACATTCGCAGCCAGGGCGGTCGCTGTACTTCAGGGGTGATTTTCTTTGATTAATGATGTCAACTATAGAAAATGCCTGAAATCCTAGATCTCAATATCAGTTTACTTACACTTGCGCAGGCCGTTCATCTTCGTGAAAGATATTTAATGTTCGTGTAACACAGATGTTACAATTAAGAGTCGCTGTAATCACTGTATATATTCACATATAAGGACGTGTATAAGGAAACATGTCTTTAGAAGTAACTCAGTCATGAGGTCAATGCAAAATTCCTTATAATTCCGTAAACAAGTTTTGAAATTCGTGAAATAATTTGTGCTGATGTACAACAATTTACAGGTACAATGTAGTGTAGTACCTGCTTCAAAAGCAGTTGTTAATTTTAATTATGCATGCCCACCTTCGGTAGTTGATATGCATTCAAATTATGTTCTGCATTCCATAGACGGATTGCAGGCTGGCAGTGATTGCCTGACGTTCAGGGGCAGCTAAATACGAAATTACATTTTGGATCAGTTTAGGATACACACCAAATGGACTATCAAACGGTGTTTGACAATGAAGGAAAAACTTTAGAAATGCTGGCATAGATGCTGCCTTTAATTTACTCAAGGCACATATTCGGAATGTGTCCATTGTATTTTCGTCAAAGCCAATTTGTCACCGTCTGTATTGTTAGCGAAAATGATAGCTCATGAATGAAAATTGCGTATTATTTATCGCTTTTGATGACTAATTGGCATGATCAATCTTAATACTTTTTCTTAAATCTAAAAACTGCAATTTGCGATGTGCCTTACACGGGATTGGAGCAACACCATCCTTTACGCCTTTGTTCCAGACGCAAAACAGGGTTGATGTTTTTGACAACTCTTTGTCACACTCCACTTTGCTGTAAGAGCCTCTCCTCGGCATCTTGCGTCATTAATTTTTGCATTAGCCTACGCTAGTATGAGACTGTGGAATATGTTCATTTTGATGTATTTGGTAGCACGTCAGTGCACGACAAATGCAATTAAGGAACGAAAAAGTGGTAATTGTCCTAGTGCCAGTTTTTAGCTCCTTATTACGCGTCGGTGCACAATTTCTCTCATTGAAGTGGACATGAATAGGAGATTCTGCATGGAACCTTAGTCCCCTTATTACGCAGTATTAGTGCAGGATGCAAGTGCACTGACAATCAAGACTGCATCCAGTCAGTCGTCTGTTCAGGTTTTAGGAACTACTTGTGTGCACTAGATTGACTTCGAGCTCTTTGATTCGGCATATTAAATTTCTGTATAGGCAACCAGATACCCAAACGACTTGGTGTTCAGTGACTTTGTGGCATATTTCTCTTTGAGGTTCGACTGCTTTTATGGTCGTATTCGCTCACTTTAATGTGGGAAAAAATCTGAGCATACGTATGAATGATGAGAAGTGTTTGAAACGATGTATGGGGGAAAAAACGCTTTTCTCAAAACGCAATTGTATCTGGTAAAGCGTGAATTATTGTCATCGAAGAAATGTACGCCAAGAATTGCCCCATGTAATAATAAGTGGTTTGACACAAAATCACTTTTTTCTGGGGATTCATTGCGAGTTTCTTGAGATTCATAATGTGTGCATGTTTGTCATAAATACTTCTACGGAGTGTCTGGCCGGCTGAAAACCGGCTGGAAAACTCAAGACAATTGTTGGAGAATTCTTGATGTCTATAAATATGGTCATAAGGTAATCTCTTGGGCTAGTGGCTAGTGACAACATTTGAGGACAGCCATGTTTTGTAATTTAATGTTGACAAGAAACAACTTTGAAAAATTAATTTTTATACTTTGATGATTCATGACTTTTGTTAACATTTATGGCTTGTAAGTGAAGAAGATTTAATGCGCAGTACGCAAACAACTGTTCATTAACGTAGATTCAAGATCCACTTGGTATTCAGCGTGCTTTCCACGTCAAGGTTGTCTCTTGTTTAATTTTTTTTTTTGTTTCCTAAATCTGTGTACCATCCTGAAGCAGGCTTGTATGCGGAAGTGTTGCTAATGCCCAGTGGAAGTTGTGAAAGATCATACAGGATACGTTTGTCATTGATAACGTCCTTCTGATATTTCAACGTGCTTGTCTTTTTTTATTTTGAAAGCAATGCATGTAGTTGAATAGATCTTGCATGCATTTTTGCGCTGCAGTAAGTGTTTCCATGTCACATTTTACATTAAAACGAAATATTTAGGTTTTTGGGTTGTCCTTCCTTACCCTCAGATGGATTGAAAGTCAAGTGGCCATTTAGACTAAAGTATCTCCTCCCATCTGCAGATGCTACGTGCGAAACATGCGTTAGTTTTCATAATGAAAGTGGAATGGACAGCGTGACTTTGACACCATTTTGTAATGAAGTTCAAACCTAGTTTTTCGTTTAAATGAGTGCTCGTATCTCATTAGCATTAATTCATTTTTCTTATCAGGCACCATTGAATACACCCTTTGAATGAGGCTGTTGCTATTGTTTAAGTTCTTGTAAATTTAAAAAGCATTCCTAAATACGTGTAAACAAATGGGCTAGCTTCCTTTCACTTTAAAATATGAAGCCGTTTTAATTAATACCAATGATAATACAGTTTTGCCTGCTGTGTTACTACATGTACATACCACCAAGATGAGTTTAATGCAAGCAGGAATTCTTTCAGTATCGTGGCAACTGCGCTTGATTATATGAAAACACGCCCGTATGTTGGCATGCATTTTTGGAGAAAGTAAATTTACTTTAATATCTTCCAAATTAAATACATGAATGCGCTTGCAAGCTCAGGCATCCTTGGCGACGAGCCTACGTTTCTGGCCATGTTAATATTTTCCGCTTTATTAAATATCCGCCAAACGTCGAATATTTTATCGATCTCTACATTTTTCTATCTACAGTGTGTTCAAAAGATTTACTTGGAGCAAATATGAGAGAAGGTCTATTTCTGGATTGCTGGCCGCTTCGTAAATTGGCATTTTCAAATTTCCATTCTAAGGGGATATGAAAGATGATGGCATTAACGTCCAATTTTCCATCCTTAAATTTGCATTTTCTTTATTATGTCATATAAATCTGCTGCAATATGATTAGGTGCAGTACATAGCCTTTGTCGTTCGACTATATTCCCAAAGCTCCGAAAGGAAGTGGGTCCTTTGAGCGTTGGCAATACTCGTCATTAGGATGTTGTTGTGTTTTCGATTTCACCACTGCATGGATAATATGTATCTTATTTTCTGGTTCATTTAGGGGGGCGATTATCATCATCATACATACGGAACAATGCCAGCTCAAATGGTGTCTGACGTGTACGAATGGGTGCTAATTGTTCTTCCCTATTTTACGCTGCTCGATCCCCATATAATATTATGAAGTGAGCAGTAAATCACTCTGGGTGAGAGAGTCCATCTTTGGAGAATTCGTTGCTTGCTGGGACCGTGATTTAGATGCTCGGCTGCAGAAGTAATATCGGGGATATTGCGCTGTTGTCAGTTCATTTAAATGCATCAGATTAAGAATCGTATACAAGAGATAGCTGTGGCATCGGTGTAACTGTAATGAGGATGCTAATCGTGCTTTAATTGGAACCTTGATTTATACGCGTCGTGTACACGTGTTGGCCAGATAACCGAAAATGCGCTTCTGTTAAGTGTCAACGAGAAATGTGCTCTATATACACTGTAGTAGAACCACGAAGTGATGGAACTGGGCTGAAAGCGCCGACCAATAGAAATCCAATCGCTAGTTTGCGATTGGCTAAGTCTAGTATTTAGCATACAGCGCCACTGGTGAGAGCAAGGAGCTCAACAAAAAAAATATTGGAGGCGCTTCAGCTCGAGGTGTCAGCCATTTTCCTTCCAACAACTAAAAACCAGAAATCCCTAATCGATAAGCGACTCCTCTCTGATTGGCTGTCCTTCAGTTCCATCAGTTCATATTTCTACTATAGCATTGCATACGAAAAGTGTGCTGTCATATATTTGGGACATAAGAACATTCACCACCAATATTACATTAAAAGCATCTTTATGCTAGAAGTGAAAAACTTCTGGGCGTCCAGTTTGGCAAAGACTTGAATTTTAGTGAGCATTGCTCGCAAATCTCAAGCAAGGCCTACCGCCAGGCTAATATGATACTGAAATGTTTCCACAGTAAAGACCCCACCAGTCTATGGCAGGCCTTCGCCGTATTTGTGAGACCGACTCTGGAGTATGCCAGCGAGGTCTGGAACCCACATACAAAATCCTATATTCAGAAAATAGAGGCAGTGCAGCGTCGATACACAAAGATTACAGGGAATGCATGGGCTATCATACCAGCAAAGACTAGCCAAACTCGACGCCGAAAGTCTCCAACAAAGGCGGGCGAAAATCGACCTCAAAACATGTTACAGCTTGCTAAATGAACTGGTCCACGAGGACCCCACTCCCTTGTTGACAGCCACAAAAACCGTGGGCTCACATAGGAGCCTTGATAAAAAACTTGCATGGAAAACTGCAAAGAAAAACTGTCGCCATCAATATTTCCAGGCCAGGGTGGGGCGTCTCTGGAACCAACTTCCTCAGGACATCGTCATGGCCGGCACCATGCATACCTTTAACGCCCGTTTGCGGGATTTCATAGTGCCGAACTTGCCAGGATATTAGAGAGTTTTAGGAGATCGTATTACGCTACGCTATTTCTTAATCTAATGCAATAGCGTATCATGTTACGGCAAGAAATAAAAAGTAGTTTCAGGGTTCACATCCATTAACGTTACTCCTTTCCTTAAAGCGCCATAACTTTCTTCAAACTTTGTTGTCAAATTGCTTTGTGTTGATTGCCGCCATTTTCCAATTAAGAAATAACCGGTGAAATAGCGGGATTTTCCCCCTACGCTATACGTTACGTTAAACGATTCACCCTACTACGTGTGCAGGCGCATTAGCCTTGTCACGTGATAATAGCGGGTGCGTGAAACAGAAATACGATATCCTAAAACTCTCTATTAAGTGTTTTAAGTGTAACCCTAATATTCCTTTTCCCTGTCTTGCGGATCAAACATTTTATTATTATTATTATTTGTTTTAAAATAATCTTCTCGAAGTCGGCCATTTGTTGATCACGCCAGTCATAACGATTGAAATTCAGTATGGCAGCGCAAGTGGCTCCGATTTGATGCAGTCCAGGTCAATAATTATTTTAAATTTGTGGCCCAGTCTGATCTCCGCCATAATAATTTGATAGGGGAATTTTCGGCGTGCCTCGCCAGCTTGTCGACCAAAATGAAGCGGGAATGCCGTTAATTGCAAACCGCGGCATTCCCATTAATTATGCAGGCCAAACGCCCCACTACGTCCATGCAAATTTTGCATCGCTGCTTAATAGGGTCTGACGAATTCGGCGTTAAAAGGGGCCCCATTTTGGTGGTGCACGCCTAATAATAGGCTATCTTGGCATAAGTAGGCATGTTGAGAATCGAGGTAGGCCTGGCAAACACCGCCCGTTTCATGAGTCGTGTGTCAAAATGCCAGCCTACCAATCACTGCTAATGACTGATATAACATAATGCATACCTGCTTATATGTAATCTGTATTAGCTAATGAGTGGCGCATGCATCGGGCTCCGCTCCCCACCCCGTCTGGGCCCCGACCATTCCAGCTAGGGAAAGTCATGCAAAACAAACATTTGATTGCGGAAATATTCATATTCGCCAAAGATAATAACACGTAATGGCAAACGTGCGTGCTTCTACTTGCCCTGCCTAGTCAACGAACAAAATGCCATGAAAAAAGACAATTGGGCTACGGATCGTGAAAGGTATAAAATAAATATTCCTGCATTTTTGCTCAGTTTATCCAGCGTTCATTGGCACATCCAATTTGCTGTTTTTTTTTTGTTTTTTTTTTTGTGGAATCCACTCCCCGGGACACCCATAATTACCACTGGGTCGTATAATTGAATTAATTTTTCAACTTGGTTTATTCTGATTGCCAAACCAGCGAACATAGGACAAAATAAAGCAATTTTTGAGGGATAAAGAACAAGGGCCAACTATCTTTACTTCGCTCAACAAACATTTTCGAAAAATGTGAATTTGAGGTTAACAAAGCAGTGACCTCAAAGGTATGTCCGAAGGTCAACAAATGTGTACACAACCTGGAAAACCTAGGGTAATGCCGGTTTCATGTTCGGAACCCTATTGTGTAGTTTTCAGTGACTCTTATTTGCCTTAGATGCCCTATCGTTCAATTACGCCTGTGTACATAGCCACAATTTTTTCGGGGTATGGCAATTTGTGTTTTTTCACTTATTTATCGGTCCAAACCGTGCTCCTTTTCGTTTCTACATTAACGTATAAATAAGTTGGAAAAACAAAAACCCAGGAGTATATTAAATGGCTGTTTTATTTGTTTAATAGGAACGGTGTCTTCCTTTGTCAACATTTTTTCCCTAGTCTTATTTCTTCTTGTTGATTCTGTTGAAGGCTAATAGGACAGGCGGCACTGTACATGCACTTCTGTTTGGCATCCATGAAGCCGATGTTGTCTTTTTCTATACTTGATTAATGCTACAACAAATTCGGCTTTCAAGCTTTGACACCAGCCTCAAGAATGTAAGCAAGACTTTTCTCATAAGAGTAAAATAACACTTGAACGTTGACTAAGAAGTGAAAATTAGTCGCTTTTCTTTGTTTTTGCGCCTTGTTGTTTCTTGCTCCTTCGCTCGTCTCCTCCGGCTTTTTATATGAATTCTGTCTGATCTTTAATTATTTTCTATTTGTTTTTTCTCTTCATCCGTTTTAATCAGCTTCCGAGACCGAACAAAAAATGGAAAAAACATTAATTGCCTTTCTAAAAGAATAATGCTCTTCCTTCGCCGTCTTTTTTTCTTTCTTGTCTAGAGAATTAGGCAAAATTTAACATTTATATGGTTCTACGAGTGCGTTGTAATGGCATTAAACCTGGGTCAAAACGTTGACTTCTTGAATCAGACAAAAGCAGGGCATGTTTAGAATTCGATTCATGGACACATGAGTGATACCCCAACAGCATTTCAGTATTACCGTCTTTACTGTCAAAACATTGTCTAATGGTTACCTAACAATCGCATGTTTAAGGATGGATATGAATTCCAAATTATGTCATGTAGTGAACTGTCATCTTTGCGGTGTAACTGCAACATCTTAATGTCCTCATCTAGTGGAGTCTAGTGAAAGTTGTCATTTTTCAAAATAAAATTAATTGTACGTTTGCAATCCACTTAAAATACGTTGAAATGCACTATTTGCACATCTACAGTGTATACGTACGAGTTGATTGGTAATCAAACATGTACTCGCCCATTAGTGTGTGGCAATGAAACCGAGATTTACTTTAAAATCGAAAATGCATAGCTTAGTTTTATCTCATTTGTTTACGCATTGCATTCAGTGCCCAGCATAAAAAAGTAATCTTGCATTTAAATTGTTTCTTCCTTTCTTTTTCTTCGAAATACTGTGACTACTGAAATAAAGCTAGGGATTAGTTTTCAGATCTAAACGTTTCTGGAAAAAACTATAATTGGCCTCTGTTTTTATTCTGTTGCACACTGCTGACTTTAATGCAACGCTGCTGCTTAAGTATGCTGACGCTTGTACTCGCCTAGCAAAATAAGCATTGCAAGAAGAAAATGTCTTTTTTATCGTTAAGCATTGCTCTTCCCTATTTTTTTTATTTTGATCGAAGATTTGTTTCGGTCTAATACAAATGTTCGCATACACATTGGCAAAACGGCAATGTTTTATCAATTTGTAAAACGCAAACAGCCTTCACCTTCCACATACTCAGCATAGTTAGAGCTGCCTATCAATAACAAATATTTCACAAAAAAGCTGCAGAACTGCACGGAAAACATGCATGAATGTAAACGGTATGTTTTTTGCCCTTTAAATGGCCATGTTTTGACCGTAACCGAATAATCGGTCTCTTTTTTAAGTTTTACCCCTCCAGAACATTTGGTGCACGAAACACTGGCAACAACGATTTCTGGAACATAAGTCCGCCTAAACAAAACTTGCATCAACAAATACATTTGGACATTAGAAACCATATGGCCATTTTGTGGGTTTATGGCAACCGTATGGCTTCGGCTTTGATATGGGCATGTGCTGTTTTAGGGGGTAAAATTGCAGTTAAAGCGAACCCTATGGGTAATTTTCAGTGTTTCACTGGGGGCGTTTATAAATAGTTGATCGTGAATTTGTGTTCTGTTTCGAGCAAGTTTCGGGTGGGCAATTTCTCTTCGTGTTTCTTGGAGGATGCCATGGGAATATCTTTGAGAAGTCAAAACTATCAGTCGTTCAATTGTCAGAAAAAGATTTGCTCCATTTCCCATGGGAAACAATAGGGAATTGCGTGCGTGGGCATTCTTTGAATTTATCAAAGCATATACAGGATTTCATCTGCCGATTTCTCATCGTGTTCTAGCAATTGTATTATTCATATTTTGTTCTCATAATGGCATCTGGCTAATAACATGACTCGCATTGTACAGCATGAAAAATCTGCGTTTCTCGTTGACCAGTGCACTGAAAATCCAAAGAATATTACGATTATTGTATGCCAGTGCAAGGTGTGCTATACGCACATGGATATATTGCTAGTTGCTGATGAACATGAGATAGAACATAAAATGAAACAACCGATTTGTTTTTAAAATACAGTTACAATATTTATTTCTTCCACAGAATTGCTTGCCATATATGTGTACATATCCTAATGAATAGCTTAATAACTAAGCTCAAGAGCTAGATTAAGTATATTGATTTGTTAAATATCCCTGACTTTTCCAAGCCCGCTGACTATCCCTGACAATTTCATGGTATCAGTTATTTCTGGGGGAACTCTTGTATTGATTTCCTGGCGAATATTTATCGCAGTTGTTTTATTGGACTTGTCTTGATGTTTGTGCACACTGTCTGGTATCACTTTCTTCAGAATAATTCTTCGTACACTTTCATAGGAAACTTTAAAGTATAATCCGAGGTTGTGTACCATGTGTCATTGCCCAAAGAAAAAACCCTTTACCTGCTTTCTAAAAATTGAACCAGCTTCGGAATGCAGAAGTGTATTGTGTACCCTCATCAGCTTGCAAATGATTTGCGGTTGGTTACCTTTGGTAAATCGAGCATTAAACTATAGATGATACCATGTTAATCGGTAAATCACTAATGTAGTTGATGGAGATTGAGCAACATTTACTGTTTAGTGTAGCTTTCATCAATGCTGAAGATGAAAACTCTGAAATCGCCTGATGGTGTAACGAACTCTGTGCTGCTTTGAATGCTGTTGCATGCGTCGTAAATGAAATGGGAAGGTTTAACATATCATAAAGGCATGCTGGAAAAGTTATGGCCGATTTTCCAGACTTCCATCCTTTAATAGACTCGCGTTTAACGTGCGTGAGTCCAATACAGGCGCAGAAAACTGGCTTGCCGAATGGGTTTTACCACATGTTTCCACTACAAATGATAACTTGTTCCGTCTATTCCGAAATAGCCCTATCCGAAGAGGCGCATCTCTGCCAGCCCCTATCTACCTTGGCAACGTATAAATATTTGCATACGAGCGTTTATCTTCCTTGATAGATTTGCTCTATTCAACATATGTGACTTAAATATTTTTCTGAAAGCCACACTTTACGCCTGAAAGACTAGGCTATCTCTAAACACATTCGTTTTGCATTTTCTGTACAGATATGAATGCGTAATGTTACCGTCATAAATTTAAGGCCATTAAGGACGAGATTTATGGCTCGGTAGTTTGTGGGTAAAGGATGGAGGTTTCCCAGAGATGCCAGAAGCGCCCTCACCTGTCGCTCGGTGGTTGAGGCCCCCCCGATGAAGACATTTTTTATATAAAACGATCTTTTTGTCTATACATCGAGCTTGATGAGGAAAAAATATCATTATTTGGCTCAAATCAATAGCGGCAGCTGTGGATTGAAGCGAATCGTTCAAATGGTGCGAAAATGCTTCCCCCCAGAAAATGATGAAAGAATTATGATGGAGCGTTTTGGGATACGTTGAGTGCGTTTTCTCGACAATGAATGATTAACAGTTTTTGTGGAGAACAATCGCCCAAATATATTCTCCCAGCTTTTTCGATGACTTATGCACAGACGCTGATGTCGAAGGTGCACCTAATTACTTTCATGCATTGTAGCTCCGAACCGAAATTATAATAAATGCAAGCAGGAATTATACTTAATCAAATTCTTTTACTTTACTTGTCAGCCGAGAATTAAAGTGCTTAATTCGCAGATGCATGCGAGGCTCGCAGCTTCGTCATATCGAAATTGGCCTCTCTCAAATGCATTAGGCTATTCACCCGTTACAAATTTGCGTATAACATGCGCAGCGATGATTTCCTGGCTCGAACATTGTTGGCAGTAATAACCAGCTGTGTACTCCGTGATTATGATGGTTAACTGATGGCGAAGATGTGACCAAAAAGTAACGATATTTTTAACGTTAACATGCAGACTTCGAGCTACCTTAACTTGGTGTAAATGTGGTTAAAGCTTGAGTGTAAACAGTTTTGTTTCTTGCACTTCAGGTTTGTTTCTTCAATTTGTTAGTATTTTCACGAAAAAAAAAAATTTTCAGTATAACTGATAAGTCATGAGACCTATGCCACCAGTATAATGGGTTAGGGATAGTGTTCTACACACGTGTTAATTTCAAAAAATTTTTGTCATCAAAGTTTTTTCCTTTGGTTTCATCAATATCTCCCATATACAATGTAAACTAGTACAGTTCATCACAGGGCCCATGTCTTTGTCACCCAAGTTCTCTTCATCTGGTTCACACAGTTGTATAATTAATCCGATTTTTCCGATTTTTGTGCATTGCTAATTGTTTTTGTAAGGTTGATGTTTCTTTTCATTTCGCGGCTTTTTATCTAAAACTTTCCCATTTGTTCATGGTTATTAACAGTACCTGAAGAAGCTATAAATTTAGCGAAACGTCGTGCAAATACAAGTAATGGTAACTTGACCGTGAAGAATAAAATATCAACAGTTCAAAACACACCGGTCACTGAGAGCCTAAGAAAGTTTTGTTTGTTCAATTCAGTTTTAGTCAACTTCGGTTGTCAGCGCAGAAATGACATGTGCATGGTAGGAAGCGAGTGAAGTGAATGTGTAGGCCTAGTCTTTGATGAAATTACTCCCCAAAATTTAAATTAAACCGTTTTGCATATAAAACTGCTATTTTTCTCCACACATTTCTTGAGTAGTTTTCCCGCCGCTTTGCGAAATGATATGCTAATGCAATATTCAGTGATTGCGAGCGTATAAAAGCAAATTTCAATTTTCGTTGCACATGCTTTGCTCTAAGATAAATAGATTTTCTGGAAATTAAATAAATGCCGTCGAAATGAAATTTAATTTAGAACTGCTTTACCATCAACGACACAATGTAGCGCGCTCGTTATGGCTTTATATTTGCCTCGGATTAGTTTATACTATATACATATATATAGGCATGGACGGAATCAGTTTTCTTATTAACACATGTTAGGAGATTTAGCACTGAAGGAATTGCGTAATTATTTCTAATGAGACGCGGATCTTGGAACCAATTACGTCTTAGAGACTACACCTACTACATGTACTGTATATACACTGTATATTGCAACGATGCGCAATCCTAGTTCATTAAGCATTGTTTGTCAAGTTCTTTGACATGGCTTTTTTTGCCCGAATGCTGCACTATCTCTACCCCCTGGGATGTTTTTAATTCCTGAGTAATTTTACTGAATCTTAAAGGTGATTGCATTAAGCTTAAGTACTGGTGGAAGACTTGCCGGTCTTCCATGGAGACTTATAAAGCTCATCAAGGCCACGAAAAACAAGCCCAACTTGACTGTTGTTTTATTTATCTATTTCTAATTAAATTTAGGATTAATTGATGTTATATTTCTTTGAAAAGTGTACTTGCTACAATGGGAATGTTTATTCCAATTAATATCCATAGTGATATAGTCCTGTCTTGATTACAAAAACATAATTGTAATAAAACTGTTAAAGGTACAGAACAAATTTTCGGAAAAGGTTGCAGAATTCTTGGAGCTTTTATTTTTTGTGATGTGATGCTATTTGTGCCACAAGGTAAACCAACTGGTACAATTAAATCATGAAAAAATAAAGTGCATCTGGTATTTGAATCATTGGTTAATATGGTTAATATGGGCTCGTTCTACTACAAATCAGAAAATGAAGGGTAACGATCTCAATGGTTTCTAAATTCTCAAAATTGACAGTTAATGTGAAGGGGAGAAGTTATACAGCAACAGTCTAAAACAATATGCCATTCAGGCCTGTTTCTTATTAGCCATGTGTGCACATAATAGCACTTAGAAACGCATTTCGGAACTTTCTCGCTCCAATCACTTCATCCCCCCAAAATGTACTCATTTCAATATTTGCACAGGCTAATTATTGGCTAGGTTTTATTTCCCGTGCGCTGCATCTTGATAAAATCATTAGATGGAATCAGACTAAACTCGTAAAAGCAATTTGCGCGCGACTGTTATAGCTGCCTAGTGCATTCGTCGCTAATGAAACGATAGCGTATTAATACTAGTAAAACTGCCGTAAAATTTTCCTTTTTGTTCGGGAAAAGTTCGGGAGTAAATGCAAGAATGAGCTAAGAGCAAAAAGTTTAAAGATGTTGCTGTGCTCGAGAACTGTAAACCTTTCGATTGTGTCATACAAATAAAAATCGAACGTCTGAGCTGTCTAACCTCTACACATATCTGACCTCTTGCACATTAGTGTGCAATTTTTGCGAATCCTTACATCCAGGCACATCCTTCAACTTTCGACGTCGTTAATGCACGACCCGGCCTATATAGCTAATATGAACCTTCATACGAGCGTTTGAATCCATCCAAGCTATGTCGTTTAACGCAAAAAACTTGCTATTTGTACTCTTTTATACTTTACCAGAGGCACCCGTGCAACTTCGTTTGCATGCGGTTTGGGAGATGTATTTACCCACTCCTCTGTTTAACCCCTTATCGTGGGTAATACTAAAAAAAACACTCTGTTATCAAGGTTCTTTGAACCTAAGATATATATGTACACATGTAAGCATAACTTCAAGAGTGTAGCCCTAACGGTTTGGGAGATGTATTTACCCACCCCTCTGTTTAACCCCTTTGCGGGGGTATTACGAAAAATACTTCGTTAGCAGGGTTCTTGGCACCTAGAGAACACACATGGAAAATGTTGGCGTTGAGGCGCCTTATGCCCGCCCGGAGGAATGGGGTCAAGGGGATTAACCTTGGCCCTGCACCTGGACGT